>DWMZ01005109.1:0-11193 GCA_018249855.1 Eueides tales michaeli | reverse complement strand
CATACTATTTATTGAGACCAAGCATTATCTCTGCTGTAAGTCGATAAATAGGTGTGGGTATCACAAAGACTCCAGGTCTCAGGTTTACACTAAAGTATCTTGAGTAAGTAGTATAATTATCGTTACAGTTAACAACAACAAATACAAATAAAAAAGTATATAACACATTAAAATAAGCTTTTCTATACAAACATTACGTAACTCACCTTCATGTTAGTTGACACACAAGTGATACAAGTGACACAAGAGACAAGTGATGCTCATGTCCTAATTCAAAGCGTTTTTATACCGACGCTTTTTCGAAGGTAGGGGTGAAAAATTGCTCTCATTATACACATAATAGATGAGCTTTCAAGGTAGATGACAATTATAACAAAGTTTCTATGGAGTCGCTTTATGTGTTTTTTTTATTTACTGAAAAGACAAGGAAAACGAACGATGATGTATTATCTCCGCTCACGGCCCGTGTAATACCAGAGGCGCTCCAGGTTGCCGGTCTTTAATGTGGAAACAGGCTCGCTTTTTAAAGGAACCCATGTCGTATCGACCTGGAAATACTGCTTCAGATAGGCCATTCCACAGTTACGTGGCGTGTGGAAAGAAGTTCCTACAAACGGATAAATGTATTTGGTAAATTTGTGCATTGATACAATTATTAAATTTAATTTGATAAATAAGAAAGTATAATAATTAGAATATATAAAATCTAAATTTGACATACTCTTCATACGTATTTCTTAACTTTACGCAATATTTAGATAAATATCAAAAAGATGGCTCTCTTATCTCAAGAACTACTTACTTGAATAGAATAAATCTATTTAGATTGTACAGTCCATTTATCGATAAAGGCTGACTGCCTATATAATATCACAATATTACCAAAAAAAAGTAAACTAATGTTAAAAAATGTAGCAAAGCTATTTTTATCATTCTGTGAAATACTCACGTAAAAGTTATTAAAACGTAATTTCTTAAATGTTTTATTTTGAATAAGGCTTCTAATAGTAACAAAATTATTATCATATATAGTAGTTTCTTAGATAAGATACCAATTTTATTCATTTTCACGTTTTGTAATTTATTTGTCTTATAAAAAAAATAACGATTCGACTCTATATATTTTCTGTTCGCATATAAGGGTGTTCATAAGTCGTGATCACGGTTTCTTATGTATTTTTGCACAGTTAAGGTCACCTCCAAAATAATATTATTAACAATAGATGTATATATCATAATAAGATTGTCTTGTCGTACGTAACGTCGTACGAAACGCTTCCGTAAGTATCTTCAAAAATCAATATCAAAGGCCGTAGTGGGGCAATCACGGAGTGTGTGCGATGTTGTGGGTTCAATTCTCATTCGCAGAAATAGACTATTTTAATTCTCACTCTGAAAAAGACCAAGCGTCTTAGAACTTCATTGCTCTAAAAGGAATGTCTTAAAAATGAGATCGTACCTGGGGAAAAGACTGCAAAAACTATATCTTTACGTATAATATAAAATAAAATTTAAAAGATAAAATTTAACTGTCTGACTGTGACTTCTAAATAATCGCGTTTTTAAGTACATGTTACTCACACGATACTAAAACATAAACAGTTTTGAAATGTATATCTGTCTGCTTTTTTGTTTGTCAGGGCCAATCTCCGTAACTTAGCCGATATAGACGGAATTTCTATTTCATTTGTAATTTTAATTTTGTGTGTGCAATAAAGAATTATCTCTCTAAACCGATTTTTTATGAAATTTTCAATTAAAGATAGAGCACCACTAAGCTATTTAAATTCCGGAATTCTTGCGGAATCCAGATTTCATCGTTATAAGTTTTAGTCAGTCTTCAGATGCATTTTATAACGTAATTAAACATTTTTCTACGACATTTCTTATAAGAAAAATGTCTTTAAAAAATGTGTATAACAGTTGTATATATATCTGTATGACTATATTAATACAATTAATATTTTTTCTCCAAAATTATATTAATATTCGTATAGTTAAAACGAGCAAATCCACGTGACCGTTGATCTCAAATAAATAAATATTTTTTATAAAAATATGAACTAATATTTTTATAATAATAATGTAACTAACATTATTTGTATAAGTACAATACAAAAAAAATTACTTACTTTTTTTGTATATATTCCACTGACGTATTTTTAGAATAAAATTTCTAAACGGTCTCTTTAAATTCACACATTTTAAATAAATTAAAGAAAAAGTTATATTGTGTCATTATTACATTTTTTTTTTAGCTTCACTTTTAGTAGCTTCACGCTGTATCCCGCACAAGGCAGGGTAGACAGAGGGAACCCGGGAACCTAGTGTTAAGACACTCCGTTCCACTTACGTTCCCCACTTTCCGCCGAATTTGAGGCATTGTGTGTTGAGTGGCGGAACTCAACGCCGCGCTTTGCCTTATTACCAGAGCGAAGAAATGAAACATGAAATATTTAAATTGAAAATGTTAAATATTTCATTTCATCGACTGGGGATCGAACCCAGAACCTGTCGGTTGAACAGTCACACGCTTGTGCCGCTGCGCCACAACAGGCCTCATTATTACATAAAATAATGAAAATGTTTTCGTCATTACTCGGAATTTTAATTCAGCTTCACGCTATGTCCCATATGATAAGGTACTTAGATAGAACCTGGGAACCTAGAGTTAAGACACTCCACTCTCATTAAGACCTTTTCATCACTCACTTTCCGCCAAATTGGAGGCATTGCGAAAAAATGAAAATATTAAATACTTAATATTTTCATTTCTCCTCCCGAATGGGGATCGAACCCATAACCTATTGCGCTTACAATGGTACAATTGTGCCTCTGTGCCACGACAAGCCTCGTTTTTTAAAGATTCTTCCACCTGCAAAGGACTTACAAATTGATTCGATAATCTGAATGTAATTTAGTAATAATTGAAAAATAATTTTTATGATATTAGTATCTATTGTATTTTCCTCATATCCTTCATTGATTCATTAATTTTTATTAATATAAATAAGAAACTTGACGACTCGAACCTGACAAGTCAGTCTCCCTCACGGAGAGTATCCAATTAATTTCAGGATATTAAGTCTACTGAAAGTATTATAGTTATTGATAAAGTGGCGAATTTCATACAAAATTCAGCAAAAACGATGCGTAAATAGATGTATCTATTGATTGTATTGACTTAGATATTTTTTCTTGTGCTGCAAGAGACCGTAGCTCTAATTATTTTGAATCAATTTGAACCAGATTTCTCCATACAATCTTGAGATAAATAAATAATGTTGACAGACGACCAAGAAAGATCTAATAGACTTATTTAGGCTATATAGCCGTATAAAAATAATTTGGATATATCTTAATGATAATCGAACCTATAACCGCTGGACTCACAGCCAACCTCTGTCTCATTGCACTGCGACTGCTCTAAACTTCGTCTTTAACTAACATAAGTTTCGTACCTCTCCAAGAAACGCCAATATGAACCATGACACATTAACTTTCTTTATTCTAGAATATGATGTCTATTTCTTCATATTAGGAGCTTGTAACCAGAGTTTTTTTTTAATGTAAAAATATTCTTTCAGTTTTGATTCTTGCATTAAAGTGATTATATTCAAGTGGTCTTTAAAAGCTCAAAAGTTTTTGATCCACGACTTTCTAATCACCACATTTGATTTTTTTAAATGAATTCTATATATCTATCTATTGCAGCTCCATATAAAAAGTTTCTGACACATTTGACAGCAAAAAATCAGGTTAAACAATTTTGGTCTAGGCGTGATACTATTATTTTCTATTTTTTTACGTGCAATAGCTACTGAAGATCCACAAATGTAAGTTTTACGAGCCCTCAATTTTTATTAATCAATAATAAATGCTCACATCCACACATCTCATCTCATATAAACGCACGTGATCTCACATTCACACATGTGAAGTCACTTCCACACATGTATTCTTACATTCATAAGTATGATCTCACATGTAATATCACATCCATACATGTTATCTTATATTCACACATGTGATTTGGCATTCACACTTATGATCTCCTATCCACACGAGTAATCTCGCGTTTATACTTATGATCTCCTAACCACACGAGTAATCATATCCATCCACAAGTGTGATCTCACATTGTCACATGTGTCCTCACATTTACTCATGTATACCACACATAATCCTAACATACCATACACGTGTACTTTAACATTTTCACATGTTGATGTGAGATGACATTTGTAATTGCCGCTACAAAGCTATATGAAACATTTATAGTAAAGAATGGCATATTTGATCATTTTCTTTCTTCCTATTCTCTTCACGTCATAGCGATGCAGCGGCACAGCGTTTGATTGTAGACTCGACAGTTGTGGATTCGATCTATAAGGGCGAATGAGTTATTTAACTTTCTCGCCTTAGTGACAAGTCCAATTGTGACGTTTAGGTCCGACACTTAACATCACATCTTTACAAATCATAAATTAGGCAAAATTTTCCCCGTTTTTTCTGATATATGGAAAATATAGCATGCCGTAAGTGTGCCGTTCATTGTATAAATAAATATTATTATATAAGTTAATGAATATTATAAAGAAATATTTAATGCTAATCTAATATATTTGTGTGATTTGATATTTTTGTAATTGTAAGACGAAATTAATAAAATGGTGAACCGGTGGTACACGCGTGGGACTGTAAATACGATGGTTGTGTGAAGACACCTCGTAAATTTGGCGAAAAGTGGGGAACGGAGTGTCCTAATAAGAAAAAAGTGTCTTAAGTTAGCTAAATTGTCAAAATTTCCCAGTTTCCCTCTCCCTACTCTGCTATTGCAATAACCACTAATATTTTTTTTTGTTTCATATGAACATTATTTTAGTTGTATACAATGAAATCAATAAATTTGGAAATATTTATTGTTATTATGTTTTTTTTTTCAGTTTAACTCTGTATCCGCGCATGCCAGAGTAGGCAGAAGGAATTAGGCAGAAGGATTTCCGCCGAATTCAATTTCAAATTCAAATTCAAATATTTTTATTCAAAATAAGAAGTTACAATCTTCGTTTTTTGAACGTCAAACAATTTACCACCAGTTCACTAAAGTTACTGCCTCAGACCTGAGAAGAACCGGCGAAAGACACTCAGCGGGACATGTCTCTTTTTTTTTTAACTAAAATTTTTACATCATGTTATTATTATTGACAATGATACATTTGAAATAGCCTGGAGCGAGCATCTTATTCCCAAGGCGTGCTATCATTTATAAAGTCTTTAGTTTGAGGCACTGTGTGAATTTGAGGCATTATGTGTCGAGTCGCTATAGTTGAGGTAGTTGCTATAGTTTTTTGTGTTTTATTTAATTTTGTATACATAAAAAAACATTTTCTATTTTATATGTGATAATTTGAATTATATTGCACTGTGTTGTTACCCTCGATGTATCTTAAGAGAGTTGTAAGTTTGGTGGGTATCTGTAGCTATGTCTGTGTGCTCGTAGCTCTTAAATGTACCAACTGATGATTGATTTTATTTTTCTGTTTGAAAGTTACCTAAATTAACTATCATATTATTTATCAGTTTCACGCTATATTCCCCGCCTGGCAGAGAAGGTGGAGGCAACTCGGGAACCTAGTGTTATAATACTCTGTTCCCCTTTCCACTTTCCGCCTAAATTGTAAAATATAAAACAAGAATCTCAAATTGCTATAAGATTATTCTTATTGATAATATTAAATTTATATTTATCATTACAAACACTAAAAAGCAGATACAACATAGTAATTACTTCGAATAAAGATAATACACGAAAAGTATGTAAACTTTTTGATATATATATATATATATAGTATTGGTGCCTGCTTTTTTAAATTTATTTACTAGTTTTTGTTGAAAAATATAGATTTATGTGTTTGTATTGAGTAATGATCACTATATATATAGGCGTTTTTCAGAATAGTGTTAAGACACTCTGCTCCGATCAATAAATTTCAGCAAATTTGTTGCATTGCATGTAGAGTGGCGGAACTCAACGGCGAGCTTTACCAAGGTAAAGCTCGCCGTACCAGAGCGAAGAAATGTAAATATTAAATATATCATTTGAAAATATTATATATTTTATCTCCTTAAGTGGGGATGGAACGCCACGACAGGCCTCAACTGTACACAACTTTGTATTTATTGAAATTAGAAAATAATAATGAAAAATAAAATTTAATCAAAATCATTTATTTGCTTGTAAAATATAATCTACAGCTATTATTACAGCCAAAGCACTTATCACCTTTAAGGTACATTTTTTTATACATTTTTTTATTTGCTATAAAAAATAAATTAAATGAGTATTAACATGTTTTCGTCGCAATTTTTTAAAACCATTAAAATAATATTAAATACTTTAACTAAAACATTGTCATTAAAACTTATACACAGAGACACCAATTAACATTTAACTTACATTAAAAAGGTACAAGTAGGTTCAAGTAACTTAATATGAATTAAATATTAATTGACAATTTTGACTACAAGACAGTCATGGCACGCAATTATCGTCGTTATTTTTATGTTAATAAGGTCCATCGCCTGACCGGCTGAGATCAGACGCATTTTCATCGTACCCTGATCGTACTTCCGCTGGTTCCACAGAGATCCTCGGTTTGAATCCACGCTCGTCAGCTTCATATTCTACAACCTGTAAAATTTAATAGGAAAATCTATTTATATATTTCATAGACGAGCTTATAATATTACAAAATAAAAGTTGGTTTGGTTAAACGCGGCCATTCCAAAAAACTAGTGAAAATCGAACAAAAAAAAAACTTTTACTTGATTATACAGTTGACACCGCTGGTAACGGCTGGTCTTAAATAAGGAAATTACTGTATTTGACTGTTTCTGACACAGCTATCAATTTCTGGCATCGTTTAGTATAGCGCATTTTTATAATAAATAAGCCTAGGCAGTAAAGTGGCTTCATAAACGGTGATACCCAAATAGTTATGATACTCCGTTCCTTACATACACTTTCTGCTGAATTAATGCATGGCGTGTTGAGTAGTGGGAGCCTTGTCGCCAAAACGAAGAAAATTCAAGATGGATTCCAGTGAGGACCGAACTCACAACCTGTCCGGTTTTTAGTCGCACCCTTGTACCCCTGCGCCACTATAGGCAAAATTTATCTTTCATAGATTTCTAGTAATTTTTCTTACATGGCAACATTGGTGAAAATATTTTAAATAATCAACATTAAATCTAAAACTTTTTGTAACTAATTTGGGTAACTTACCTGTTTAGTTCCATCTGGCAACACAACGAAGTAAGACCCTTCAGCTTTGTTGTCCTGTCTGGTCTCAGTATGACCGAAGTCACTTCCACTGACAAAGTCGTTTACTTTGTATCCGAAATCGTAGCTTGCTGGTTCCTATAAATTATTTAAATAAAATTTTAGAAAGAATTCGAATATACGCGATGGCTATATAACAATTTTCATTTAAAAAATGTCTAGAATGTTTATATTCATTGGCATATCTAAAGGTAATTTCTAGGGAGGTCCGTGACTTTAATTTAGAACCGGTCTTTTTTTACAATTTTTCAACCATTTTTTTTACAATTTTTCAACCATTTTTATTAGTAAATTTCTATGGTGTCATGTCTACGCCCATTATTACATAAATAAGATGTGTGTTTTGTGTCCTAATAAATACGCAAATGTTGTTGATCTGACTGTATTAGTAATATTATAATATCCTTCAAACTAATAAAATATCAGGAAAATTATGTTTACTTGATTCAGTAGTTCGTCCAGTGCGTTCCTTGCATAGCTGTATCCTTGGTTCGAAAGTGAGTACTGGTCTGGAACACCATATTGTTCTGATAGCATCGAATCTCTCGCTGAAGGTACACCATATTTCGGGGATGGAGATAACCTAAATCAAAAATGATAAATAGTAATTGTCATTACAAATAATACATTTACCATAAAAACAATAATATAATGAATCAACTATATATGAATGCTAATTATTTTAATGATACCAACCTGATCGTATCGTATGATGAAGAAAAGGCATTAGTTTTTAAATTAATTCTGCTTTCAGGAGTTCCATATTCAGAGGATAGGCTTCGTTCATTTGGCACGCCATACGTTTGAGAAACAGTTCTTGGGCTAGGAAGGTACGATTGAGAACCCGATTTTACGTTAGGAGTGTAGGTATCGGAATGTCTAATATTAGGTACATCATATTGGGTTGAGAGAGAACGAGAGGTGCCAAAGTTTAGAGACCCAGAGGTTCCCGACCCAAATGAAGATTTAAAATTCCTTGTAGTTACGCTAGATGATGGCTTGTTTTGTTTAGGACGTAAGGAACTGTCACGTGATAAAGGACTAACATTTTGGGTGCTACGCAGTCCAGGAAAGTATTTTTGTGAAGTTGACGAAGATCTTTGTGGCGGTCCAAAAACATTTTGGGATGAAGCTCTGGCCTCAGAAGGGTTCGATCGCAATTGTGGTGGACCATACTGGATTGAGGGGGATTTTTGGAGGGGAGTGCTGTAAGAATCTGATGGAAAGTCTCCAATAGTGTTGTACTCTTCAGAACCTGCCCTTACTTGAGGAACACCATATTCTTGGGACAGACGAGTGCTTGGTGCATTGAAGTCAGATGATTGAGAGGGCACTCCATATTCGGCGGAAGGAGCATTTCTAAAATTAGGAGGTCCGTTTTGCTGCGATAGGCGAGTGTTTGGGACTCCATATTCTTGAGAAGGACTGTTCCTCAAGGATGGAGGACCATATTCTTGGGAGGGACCCGATCGGAATCCTGGTTGGCCATATTCTTGGGATATAGTCGATCGAGACGTAGGAAAATAGGAAGAGGTTCTTGAGGATACAGAATCTTGTTTTTGGCTCCTAGCTTCAACCACTGGTACTCCATACTCTTGAGACAGAGATCGTACTGCCTCTAAGTTGTAATCATGATGGTGATCATGATCGTGACTAGACCGAGCTGCTGGATATCCGTCCCTGGAAGGCCAAAAAATATGATATAGCTTTTACGTTTTACTAACACCTGCTTTATTATATACGTTTTTATTTAACTTACCCTACTGGTGGTTCTGCGAGCGTAATCGCAAATAAACTGATAAACACGAAAATCTGTAACAATATATAGAATTATTTACCAAATTTTAAATTCAAGCTTTTTAATTGTAAATAACAAATTCTACGAATGGACTTTACATACCTTCATTTTCTTTTAATCTATTTTTTGTATGTGTCTGTAACAATAAAATATATATATATTTTAATAAAGTTAAGCTTCCATAGATTTTCTGTTTATACTTTACTTTAAACCTTTTGAACAAATCCCTTAATTAATATTTTACCTGATTCAAACCTGTGTCTGTTGCTACTTCACCGATAGACTAGTGACCGTTGAATGGTATCATCCCAATAACATAGCACTATTTATACTAAATCTAATTTGACAATAGTGAATCCTGGGCAAGGTAAAAACTGAAGTTCTTGAAAGCAAATGCACACAAAATGCAATCATAAACCATTAAAATAGAGACGACTGTTCAGTTGCACGTCGATTTTTGAGTTTTGATACAAAGATGTCGACACTGGCTGAACTAGATGTACTATTGTTCAAATAAATCGATAGTTCGCGTATAATGCTACATTAGCGTTGCGTGCACTCGTAAGTGCCTCGCGTTATCGCTTTGCGGTGTTCATAGCTTTAATATACATAGATTATGTTTAGATATTTCAATTTGTTTTAATATAATTTGAAGAAAATTGTAACTGTAAGTCTGATTTTCGCGATTGTTACACATTTTAAATGAGAGAATTCTAAACGGATCAATTTTTAAACATTTTTGGAAACCCGACGTTTCGAACACTTTATAGAGGTCCGTGGTTAAAGGTCTACCGGTATATCAATTTATGCGATTAATCCGTTTAAAATCGGTGCTATTTTTTTTACTTTTCTAACTATGTACAATATAAGAGATCTCAGGAAGACCGCATATATTGGTACTCGCCTAATACAGACTTTGTTTTATAACTTCAATTTTTTTACTATTTTTTTATCGTAAATTGTTTGGTATAATTTAACAACGTTATTTTTATTATCATTCATATCTTTTTTTCTACTTTACTCTGTACATCCCGCACATATGCAGCAGAGTAGACAGAGTAAATCTGAAAACCTAGTGTTATTACACTCTGTTCCCATTCAGACAATTCCGTTTTCCACTTTCCGGCGAATTCCGGTATTGCATGCATAATGACGGAACTCAAGGCTTTGACTTGTTACCAGAGCGAATTATTGCTTCAGGCTGTATCCTGCATTTTGTAGGGTAGATAGTGTTATGACACTCCCCCTAACACACTTTCTTTCACCATGTCTCCTCTTTCCCCCCCCCCCCCCCCACACAAGTAAGTAGTGATGAAATGAAATGGGTATGGGTATCGAATCCACAACTTGACGCGTTTACGACAGTTCTTAGTCCATTTCTGCACCTATATCATATATGATAGAATCATTCGTAAGCGTCTTTCCATCAAAATACCTGATAATTTCTGGCGAATATGTATTTAGTAACGAAAATTCACATAAACTTTTGGCATATGAAGATTTAAAGCTATTCCACTATAGCTTCAACGAATTGATTTTCTATGTAGAGAGTAAACAGTAACTAACTATTCTAGACCTAATATACGCAAATTTATGGAAAAACATATGCTCTATTTTATTTTATTTTAAAAATTATATTTTTTTTGTGGGTATGGTATGATTCTTTGATTATGGCGTTCCGAGTGTGCCAGTTGAGCACATATCACTTCGCCAGTGTCACGTTGTATGGAGAATACACGAAGGAGGTTGTACGGTAAAAAACAGATTATATTACACAATATGAGAATGCATGTTATAAAAAGAAGATCTAATTAAAAATTACCTTCACCTATAACAAAAAAAAATTAAAATAAATATATACATGATGTACAAAAAAACACTCAGGATTAGTAATAAAAAATATATAATACAAAGGTCTACAGTTTAATATAGTTATATATATATATATATATATAATAAAAAATAAAAAATATTTTATTGACAATATTCATATTTACATCTCTATGGGCTACTAACTCCTAAGTAAGTATATACTGTGTTTTAGGAGTTA
>DWMZ01005108.1:0-11194 GCA_018249855.1 Eueides tales michaeli | reverse complement strand
CGGGATACAGCGTGAAGCTAGAAAAAACAAAAAAAATAAAAAAAAACCTTTTGTGAGGCGCGGGGACGTAAACGATAGGCTGTGGTTTCGTTCCTCACTCGAAGAAAAGAAATATTTAATATTTTCATTTCTTCGCTCAGGCAAGGAGGCAAAGCGCGACGTTGAAATAACGCCATGCCTCAAATTCGACCAAAAAGTGAAGAATGAAACGGAGTATATTTGACTATTTTTTACCACTCATTCACGCTACACTTATTTTTTATTTTTCAGCTATCACGCGTTATCCCGCACATAGAAGGGTACAGAGTGAACTTACAGCCAAAAGGAATAGAAGAAAATAATAAGACAAAATATTTTCATTTATTTATTTAAAGAATAAAAAAAATAATTTATACTACCGAGTATTTTATTATATTAACAAAGCAATTGATACAATCTAATATCCATATACAATTGATAATATCCATCTACATACTACTTATACTATATTATATAGATACAAAGGTTTTGGTTCACACTTAAAGAGGACAGACATACAAACGTTATTATATTATATATATATATATATATATATATATATATATATATATATATATATATATATATATATATATATATATATATATATATATATATATATATATATATATATAAAAATATAACCTTCGCCCTAAAAGAATCTTGTAATCATTAACAGCTAAATCGATTTTCATAACATTCAGCTCCACGCTGTATCCCGCACATAGCAAGGCAGAGGGAACTTGGGAACCTAGTGTTAAAACACTCCGTTCCAATTCCGTTCTCCACTTTCCGCCAAATTGACACGCATTGCGTGTTGAGTGGCGGAACTCAACGCCGCGCTTTTGCCTTGTTACTAGAGCGATTCAAATTCAAATTCAAATTCAGCAGGATTCAGCAAGGAATTCAGCAGGATTCAGCAATTCAGCAGGAGAAGCAGGATTTGAACCCGCTCCTCTTGGAATCCGTCCAAGCGCTCTGACCACTAAGCTATTCTGCCTGTTACAGTCACGCGCTTGTGCCGCTGCGCCACGACAGGCCTCATTTTCATAAAACATTGCATGCTATGGATAAGGCTCTAGATTAGAAAAAAACCCCACTCAATGCTACAGACAGGCACAAAGACATACAGACAGGTTAACCATAACTATACAAAGAAACATACAAAAAAAAGTTTAAGTAAAAAAGAACATTTTAGAGAATTTCAAAAGAATTGTTGTCAAGTTTGAATTGTTATAATGAAAAAGTGTACAATTCAGTTAATTTTTTTTATTTATTTTGAATATAATAAATTAAGGCTTATTACTTTTAAAGTATACAATAGAATAAAAATTAAAAACATTTTAAAATAAATATATACGTAACGAAAATTTTATACGAGTCTCCTTTTTCTTGTAAAATTTAAAAGTCAAGTAGGCAACATGGGTCTTTTGAACAATAAAATAAAAATTAAAACAACAAATTAATCTATTACAAGTAATGGCCAAGAAAGCCAAGTTACACAATCTTTTAACAAATGATATTAAAAATTTAAATACACGTATCTCTTATTTGGTGCAACAACGACGTATTTACTTATTGTGAAATATTTTTAGGACGCCATAAAGCCTCGTAATTACTGTTTTCATACAGATAGACATATTTACAATGTAATTATATAAGTATATTGAAAAAGTGTTGTTCTGATATATAAGCTATATTATTGTAAAGTTTCATCTAAATCGATTTGGTTCCACCTGTAGGGAAGGCAGAGGGAATTTGGGAATCTAGTGTTAAGACACTCCGTTCTATTATTCACTTTCCACCGAATTTGAAGCATTGCGTGTTGTGCAGTAAAATTCAACTCCGAGCTGTGCCAAAGCGAAGAAATGAAAATATTAAATATTTCATTTTCTAAAGTGGGGACCGAGTCCACAACATTTATTGTACTGTTTCCATTATGTGGACGGAGAAATAAACAGAGAAAACAGAGAAATAAGATTGTAAAAAGTGCAATTACGACACTATTGCACCAAATTGAACGATATCACTTTTTTCTAATGAGACCGATGCACGGTAGCGCGGAAGCCTTGTTTGTCATCAGCTGTGTAGTGGACTGTACGCCTTTTGCCGTCTGGGTCCATAAAACTGTAGAAACCTTTTACGGAACCCCCCTCACGTACTTCCTGGTGAGATTTGGAATCACCCGTGCTTTTGTCCTGGAAATAGAAAAAAGAATTTTTTTATTTGATTTTTTTCACTTTCCACCGAATTGGATTCACCACATCACATCACGTGTTAAGACACTCCGTTCCACATCATCCACAAGATGTGGAACGGAGTGTCTTAACACTAGGTTCCCAAGTTCCCTCTGCCTACCCTGCGATGTGCGGGATACAGCGTGAAACTGAGTTATTTAGCCTTGTTAAAAAATTGATAGCGCTGCAGCTTTAATGGTAACATTTTGAAGTTAAATTAGTTGGAATCCGTCTAACAGGCGCGGGTTCAAATCCCGCTATTTATTCATATCCCGCCCGTTATTCATAAATTTGAAGTTATTTATCGTCTTATCTTCAGTCACTATAAGAGATATATAACAAAGAGAATAGATCTTATATAATATTAAATTTAAAAACTCCGTCTTATTCGTTAATGTATTCTCCGTTTTATTCGTTTTATTCGTTGAGAACGAATGGCTTAGTTGGTCAGAGCGCTTGGAAGGTTTCCAAGAGGCGCAGGTTCAAATTCTGCTTCGTTTAAATTTTTATACGTTTTTAAATTTAGTATTTTTCTTTTCTAAGTGTGGAATAACACGTTAAAAATAGTAAAAATAGATCTTATATAAGTTTTATTACATCGATCCCACTCGAGGAAATAAAATCTTGAATATTTTCATTTCTTTGCTCTGTTAACAAGGCAAAACGCGGCGTTGAGTACCGCCACTCAACACGCAATGCCTCAAATTAGGCGGAAAATGGAGAACGGAAGTGTCTTAAAAGAACGTTCCCAAGTTACCTAAGAAGGTTCCCAAAAACAAGGTTCCAAAAGAAGGGCCCCAAATTCCCTACCCTGCTATATGCGGGATACAGCGTGAAGCTATATTACCTTTCGAAATAGCTTGCAAAAATTCAAAGAACGTTTAAAATTGGGAAATAAAAACGAGGTCGAATAAAAAGTGTTTCCGAAACATATATTATTATTTATACACGAATTGACCTTCAAGTGTAGATGTTAGCGAATCTAGATAGTCAAGTTCAATTCAAGAAGGTCGTGAATTTAATTCCATGTATAGATTTTGGTGTGATAAGCAAAAAGCAGGTGAACGCGTTTTCGTCACTTTACTTCCTATTTATCGGCTAATTTTTTTATATATTGCATGTTTAGTGGCGGAGCTCAACGCCGCATTTTGTCTCGTTACTAGTCACTCTACAGTCAGACGCTGTGTCGCAAATATAATTTCTTGTAGTTGAATATTAAGTTATTTTTAGGGTTCCGTACCTCAAAAGGAAAAAGGAACCCTTTTAAGATGTGTCTGTCTGTCTGTCCGTCTGTCACAGCCAATTTGCTCTGAAACTACTCGACCGATTGAGTTGAAATTTGATGAATATATGTAAATTGGTAACCCTCGTAAACTGTGTTGTGTGACATATCAAATGAAACAGGTTGTTGTCAGCATCTCAGATATATTTTTTTTATAATTTTTGCATAAACAAATTTGAAGTTATTTAAGAAAAACGACGAAAATCAATCATTCTGAGATTGGTACGGAACCCTTCGTGGACGAGTTCGACTCGCACTTGACCGGGTTTTTTTTTATATAGATACACTTATCAGTTTTCATGTCTTCTGTAGACAATAATAATATCATATTTTTATAAATTTGTTTTTAGTATTAATTACCCTTAAATTTTTGACAGTTGTCCAAGATATAACACTATGGGTCCCCTAATCAATAGTTTAATTTTGCGACTGGAAGCCAAATTGTGACCCAACTGTGCAATATGCCCAAGTTTCCAAGGGACTCGCAAGGTTCAATATGTTCCTTTACAACATAAAGTTCATCTAATATCACAATAAATAGTAAATTATAGAAAAGTCATATTTTAAATATTTACAAAAAATATATATTCCAAGTAACAACAAAATGGTCAACTGTATTCGTGACGGTAGTGTGTTCGATTCTCATTTGGAGTAATAAATTATTTTCATTTCCTTGTTTTGGTATAAGACAAAGTGCGGCGTTGAGATCCACCATTGCCTCTAAAAATTCGAAGAATGTACGTGAAGCGTAGAATAAAAAACATTACCTATAATATGTACAAGTGAATTTCTTTGTTAATCTTCTTCACGCTCTAATCGTTATAATGAAACTAATTAGGTATTTAAAAATACATATAAATTAGGTGGTTTTTGTTATAATTGATTGAGGCCTGTCGTGGCGCAGCGGTACAAGCGTGTGACTGTAACCGACAGGTTCTGGGTTCGATCCTCATTCGAGGAAATGAAATATTTAATATTTTCAATTTAAATATTTAATGTTTTCTTATCGCTATGGTATTAAGGCAAAGCGCGGCGTTGAGTTCCGCCACTCAACACGCAATGCCTCAAAAATCGGCGGAAAGTGGGGAATGGATATGGAACGGAGTGTCTTGACACTAGGTTCCCGGGTTCCCTCTGCCTACCCTGCCTTGCGCGGGATACAGCGTGAAGCTAAAAAAAAAATATAACATTTTTTATGATTATTTTCTTTAGTAACTATTTTTTTTTTCAAATAAGTAAGCATATTCGTGTGCCCGTGTTTCAAAATGATATATCTATTATGTAGTTAGTGCAACGAGCCCAAGGTTCCCTCTGTTTCCCATACTGTACGCGAATACAGTGTTAAACTACAAAAATCCCCCTTTTGTTCAGCTTCACGGTGCATCCCGCTGTTAAGACACTCCTTCCCGTTTCCCATTGCGTGTTTAGTGGCTGAGCTCAACACCGCGCTTTGCCCTGTTACTAGAGCAAAGAAATGAAAACATTAAATATTTTAATTGAAAATATGAAATATTGAATTTGAAATGAAACACTTTTAAACGGATTAATCGCGTATATTGAGTTTTAAACATTTTTGGAAACCCGACGTTTCGAACACTTTAAGTAGTCCGTGGTCACGGGTTTCCAAAAATGTTTAAAACTCAATATACGCGATGAATCCGTTTAAAAGTGTTTCATTTAAAATATGTAACAATCGCGAAAATCAAAGATACTATTATATTGAATTTCCTCTAGTGGAGATCGAACCAACACCTGTCGCGTTTACAGCCACACGCTTACGCCCTACGCCACGACGGGCCTCAAAAAATACTAAAACTACAAGATTCTGTACTATTTACCCAATTTCTTTACCACTGAGCATTACAATTATAATTTGTGTTAATATGCATATTTAAATTTAAGCTTTATTGCTAAGTATTTGAGCTTAATTTACAAAAGCACAGCATAATTTCATACATATTTTGTAACGACCACACGTTAATTACTTCCTACCTTGATCATGAATTTGCAATATTTCGAGGATATTGTACTTTACAAGTAAGAAAAGAAAGAGAATAGAGAGAGAGGAAAGAGACACCGTCTTGGGGCAGTGGTACACATTGACTGTAAACTTTTTTTTTCCCGCACGCAGAGTGAACCCGGGAACCTAGTGTTGAGACACTCCATTTCACTTCCGTTCCCCACTTTCCGCCGAATTTGAGGCATTGCGTGTTGAGTGGCGGAACTCAACGCCGCGCTTTGCCTTATCACCAGAGCGAAGAAAGGAAACATTAAATATTTAAACTGAAAATATTCAATATTTCATTTACTCGACTGGGAATAGAACCCGGAACCTGTCGGTTACAGCCACACGCTTGTGCCGCTGCGCCATGACAGGCCTCCTGACTGTGAACGGCGTTGATTTTATATTGTACTGTAAGGAATGCTTTATATCTATATATTTTCATTTATCTGTTCTGACATAGCGGTGGGTTGAGTTCTGCTACTTATCACAAAAGTCCTGCGAAATTCGGTGGCAAGTGAGGAACGAAGTGTCTAAACACTAAGTTCCTTATGCCTGTAGACCGTGACACTAAAAAAATATATGAAATATATCGACCGACATATCTATATTAACTTCATGTATACTATACATCTTTGGTCGATACTCAATTGAAAAATATTTACATTGTATAATGAATTTTAAAATAATATAGAAAAACTAGTAATTCAATTTAAATGCCGCATATTGCTAACTGTTGAAGCCACTGATATATTTTATTCATGTAAAAGAGACATGTCTGTCTGTCTGGTTACATAATACACGATTCTTATTTAGAATTTAATATATGAATTTATTTAAACGGAACGGAGTGTCCTAATATTAGGTTCCCATGTTCCCTCTGCCTCCCTTGACATGTACGTGATACAGCGTGTCGTTTATATACTCATATAAAAAACAATCGACCTTCAGTTCAAAACCATTGTTTTGAACTAACATTAAAGAAATACATTAAGTAATTCTTGACATTGATCCAGTTTTTTTTTATTCTGCAACAATATTTAAATATAGAAGATTGCGGACGGTCATAGCGATAGCGTTACGCGTAACGCAATATGGGGATTGCGATTTTTTAAGTTAAATGATGGGTGAGAAATAGTTAAATGTAAATTAAGGTATAATAAAAAATAATTAGACCGTTTTGGCGCAGTGGTGTGGTCGTTGATTCGATAGCTACTGCATGGATTAATTGTTTAGCGGCGTTGAGTTCCACCTTAGAAACACGCAATGTGATGAAAATTTGGCGGCAATTAACGTAGTGTCGTGACACTACGTTCACTCTACCTGTCAGGAAACCGCGTGACACACACTGTATCCTGTGTACAAGATCCCAGAGTAGGCAGAGGGAACTTGGGAACCCAGTGTTAAGACACTCCGTTCTGTTCCCCACTTTCCGTCCAATTTGAGGCATTGTGAAGTGAGCGGCGGAACTCAACACCGCGCATTGTCTTGTTACCAGAGGGAAGAATTAAAAATATTGAATATTTCATTTAAAAATGTTCACTCCATTTAATTATTAGAGTGGGGATCGAACCCACAACCTGTCGTTTACAGTTACACGCTTAGGCCTTCGCGCCACGATTGGCCTCTAATTGTTACAATAGATAAATTATGAAATTACAAAAAAAAACATTCTTAAATTTGAACATTTTTGAATTCATTATTTCGTAACATTATTTTGTAACATTGAATTTTTATCTCATACTTGAAATTTATTTCGCAAAGTATATTAAAAAATATATACTTTTTTTTTAGCTTCACGCTGTATCCAAGTTAAGCAGATTAATCCAAGTTTAAAACCAACCGTTTACTAACTTTCCATCAAATTTTGAAACATTGTAATATGCAAGTTAAGTTGCGAAACTAAACGCCGATTTAAATAGATTTTTTTTTATTCACTTAATAACCTTAAATAGACGTTAATTCAAAACGTCAAAATTTGACGGATCTTGCAAAAAAAAAATGTAATAAAGCGTATTTTTGTTATAATTTTGATTATCTGTTATTTCTTATTAAGGGGATGAGGAAGTTCATACTTATATAAGGTTTTTTTTTTATTTTTTTATATTAAGAATGAGTTTTTGTCTTTTTTAAATGGACTTCTTTATTTTAATTTAACATTTTTTGTAGCCATAATTGAAATAGCTGTAATCAGAATATTAATAGAAGAAATCATTAACAAAAAAATATATAGTTATTTTTAATAACACAAAGAACCTGCACTTTAATGTAGAGGTTTTATCTCACATATTATTCCGTAAATAGCAATACTCAGTTTTCCGCATTCCGACGGCATTTACAACTATTAGGGCGTAACTCAACGCCCCACAGTGACAGCTAGTGCGAAAATCAAGTGCCTTAAACATCGTATTTATAATTTAATAGTGCCTATGCTATCTCAATTGACAAGTAGCAAATACATAACAGTTGCAGTAATTTCTTTTTCATTTAATTATAAGCTACACGAACTAGGAAGAAGTTAGTAAGAAATCCCTCACAATAATCTTTCTGCATACAGTATGATAAGCAGACAGTAAGCGGTGTTCACTCCACTTTCCGCATTCGATCGGAATTCGAAAACGACGTAACTTAACGCTTCAGTATGTCTTCAACATTACTTATACAAATAAAAACGGTAGTAATCTTTCTGCATACAGTATGATAGGCAGACAGTAAGCGGTGTTAAGAAACTCCATTATCCGCATTCGTTCGGAATCCGAAAACGACGTAACTTAACGCTTCAGTATGTCTACAACATTACATATCAAATGCACAACGGTAGTAATCTTTCTGCATACAGTATAATAGGTAGACAGTCAACAGTGTTAAGACACTCCACTTTCCGCATTCGATCGGAATTCGAAAACGACGTAACTTAACGCTTCAGTGTGCCAACTACATAATATATACAAATACACAACGGTTGTACTAATTTCTCTTTCATTTAATTACAAGTTACATAAAGCAATTCGGTAGAGCATGCAGTGTACGTTAGTAATGTAGTTACAATTATTGTAAGCACTTTCACGACAACGTATCATAGAGTAAAGATCTTTTAGAAGTGTCAGAATTTAAGTTTTGACTGTTGTCTATTACTATATTAGCAGTCTATATGCGGCTTCGCCCGCTTAATTTTTTTCGTATGTATCCAAATTGTATATCTTTTTAAAGTAAATGGTGCCTTATGAGTTATCCTTATGTATAAGCTATATTATTGTAAAGTTTTATACAAATCCGTTCAGTAGCTTTTGAAAATGGAACAAGCTCCTCATAAGCTTTTACATTTATAATATTATAATATAATAAGCATTCCATTCGCACTCAATATAATTAATTTCCTAATTTTGGTAACGAGGCAAAGCGTGGCGTTAAGTTTTGCCACAAATTCGACGTAAAATGGGGAACGGAGTTACCACTAGGTTCCCAAGTTCCCCAACCACATATACAGCGCGAAGTTATATAAAAAAAAAGAATTTTAACACATTAAGTATGCCACTTCCGTATATTCGTCTCAATAATACCGTAGCTTTCACCTTACAAGCGTATTCGGCCTCACGGACCAAACGTGAATGAATAACATTTCAAGGTGAATTTTGACATGGTTGTTAGACTTATTTGTTGTATACAAAGGAAATAACTTTTTAGTTATTTTATATTAATAATTAACTCGATAATTATATATTTTTTTATCTGTGAAAAGCTAAAAAAATATATATATTCAGTGTAGGGAACTTGGGAACCTAATGTTAAGTGGGAACCTAATGTTAAGTAGGGAACTTGGGAATATATGTTAAGTTGCTGAGACACTTCTGTTGTGTTTTAATGTTGCAATACAAGTCATTTGTAAACAAATTTAATATACAAACAGTGAGTACATTAAGGCTATATACATATATGTGGCGCAGAAGCACAAGCAAGCGGCTGTAGACGCGACCGGTAGCGGGTTTGATGCCCACTTGATGAAATTTAATATTTTATTTTTCTCGTTGTAGTAAAATAAGGCAAAGCGCCAATCAACATTTAATGGATCAAGAATAGATGGAAAGTGGGGAATAGAAGTGTCATAGTGTCATAGGATTCTTTCTCAGAAACTAAAAAAAATACGTGGTAAAAAGTACATGCGATAATAAAAAATTGTATTATAATATGTTTATGTCTTGATATAATTTTAATTATCTGTTGATAATTGTAATTGAAATAAGGAAATAAATCATTAAGCTTGCTACTTTTTGTTTTTAATAACTCTATAGATAAAAGTATTTTGCGAATAAGCACTCGTACTTTGTTTTTTTTTTTAGTATTTTTTAGACCACCTTTGAATTACTACTACTAATATACCTATCGTGACGTAGGGTACAAGCGTGTAAGCGCGATAGGTCGTGGGTTCGACTTCCACTCGAGGCAATTAAACATTTAATATTTTTATTTCTCTCCTGCTAATAAGGCAAAGCGCGGCATTGAATTTCACCAGTCATCATACAATGCATTATTCGACTAAAAATGGGAAACGAGTGTCTTAATGGGAACGGAGTGTTTTAACACTATTTACTCTGCCGTACGCAGGATATATTATGAAGCTGAAAAAAAAAGAAAAATAAAAAAATTGTTCTAGATTAGTAGTTAGTATTCAAGACATTTTAGGTGAAATCCATTTTGAAATTCATTGAGCACGTGATTTTGCTATAAATGTTTACTTCGAGGATAATATTCTATAACAATGGATGTACCTATGTGTATATTTGAAAGCTATTCGAAATAAGTGCGACTGTAAACTCGACGGTCTCTACTTTGATTCTCAATTGGGGGGAAAAAATATTTAATTATGGTACTAGAAAATAATTTTAAAAAAATATAATAAGCAATGATTTTGTTAATCAGTATAGTTTAGTATAGTTCAGTTTTTTGTTATTAGGGCGTTTCGAGAGAGCGGTTTCACTTTTTTGTTACAAAATTGCAAAATTACTTTAAATTCATGTAAGTATCTCACTCAGTTCGATACATACCTACTTTTAAGAAAAATTAACGATCTGGATTGTAAGTGAATGAGCAAGTTATACTTATAATTGCAAATGTTGACTTTTTTTGTTAATTGGTATGCAGAGGGAACCTTAAGGTCCTTAATGCTAAAACACTCCGTTTGCTATTAGACCCATTTCCGCCGAACTCTTAAGGTATTGCGTGTTTAGTGACGAATCTCTACGCTTTACTTTGCTTCGTTACCAAAGCAAGGAAATCCAGATTAAATATTTCCTTGAAAGGGAATCATACTTATAACCGATCGCGATATCCACAAGCGTTTTCTATGAGTTTACTTTCCATCTTTCTATAGATTATATTTAGATTAGGTCTACAAATTATATTAGTTTTTATAAAGATATATTGTATTTCACATATATCAATATATACAGAGTTGACATAATATATAGACAGTCCGTCTAATTTTCGAGACCTTGCGTGTTGAGCGGAACTCAACGCCGCACTTTGCCTTCAAACTAGAGCGCAGGAATTAAAATAACTTAGTTAACTATAATACTAAATTTAAAAACGTATAAAAATTTGGACGAAGCAGGATTTGAACCTGCGCCTCTTGAAAACCGTTCAAGCGCTCTGACCACT
>DWMZ01005107.1:0-11194 GCA_018249855.1 Eueides tales michaeli | reverse complement strand
CCTTCATTTTCCATTCAAACTTCAAGATACTGCGTGTTAAGTGTTGGAGTGTGTAGTATTTTTCTTTCCTAAGTGTGGAATAACACTTTAAAAATAGTAAAAATATTTAATAAACAGCATTCTCTCTTGCCAAACGATAATTCTAATTATCTTTGGGGAGCGGAAATTCGTAAAAATCTCCCTACGGAGCTTGGTGAGGGCGGATGACTTAGTGGTCAGAGCGATGATGTAAAGGAAACTCATAAAAATTGTGAATTACCTCTTCACGCATACCGAACTATGAAGAGGTATCTGTACATCACTCGTCAGTGGACAAGACGCAAGAGATATGCAGGGACAGGGCAACTTTTAGGTTTTTCTAAAATCCTTGAAATCCAAATATAAAATCCAAAAAATAATGTTCTGTAAATGTAAATAATTAAATATAAATATTCTTTGGAGTAAGAATTGAACCTGTCACTTTTGTCACATTCAAACAGCGTCACTATGGCATCAAGTTTTTGCTTTTGTACATTTAAAATCACTTAGACTCTATAACAAAAATCTCTATTTCAAGCACTTCTTGGCTGTCATCAATCATTTCCAGACACCCTTCTCTCTTAATAATTTTTCACTGCACATAGCCTTTGTTGTGAGCGTAAAGAGTAATTGACAAAGTTATAAAAATATAATTCTTTAAAGTAAGTAGGTAAGTATAAATATGAGAAATTAATTTTTAATTTAATTATTTCTTTTTGTCGAGTTTGAAATTTTGTGTTTATAATTTTTCAGCGTGATGAGGTAAATTTTATTAAAGATATCGTGAAAAAAATGTATGTGACTAAATGACTTGCATTTATTAATATAAGATTAATGTCAAATTAAGAATAGTAGTTATTTTCTTTTCTTTTCTCTTTTTGTTCATTTTAATTATAAGTCTTATAATATTGTTGGTGTAATAAAGTATTAAATAAATAAATAAGAGAAATTAATACTTAATTAAAACATCCTAGCTCTGGTAACAAAAAAATCGACATAAAATATGCCCAAAATGCCTAATAAAAATCGACATAAAATATGCCCAAAATGTCTCCGTTGAGGGTTCCAGAGTTTATTAACTACTGGGTCAAGAATTTCGGACTTAATTAAAAGTTCTTAGAATTATTCAACCATATATATGCAAATGTTGTTAAGGCCTGTCTTAGAGTAGCAAAATAATAATTCTTATTTCCCATAGTAAACAATAGATTAATGGGCGCAAATTATTATGTGTAGTGTTGTTATTGCTTTTAAAAATCATTTATACCTTTAAGATTGATATTATGAATAAACTTTCGTAATAACAAATTATAATTTAAAATGTTTTAACTTATAATAAATACTGTATTGACTATATTTCATATTATTAAATAATTGCTTAATTATTGAAATTAAATTATTAAATATTGAAAATAAGACGAATTTAAATTAATATAATTATGATGAGTCTAATTTAATTTAATTATTACAAACAATAAATAAACCTTGCTTTAATGTGTATCCTGTTAGTGGCGCCCTCGCCATCTCTAAATTAATATGGTAAAACATGAAAATTATTTATTAAAATTATTGTAATTTGTGTAAAATAAATTATTTAAAGTAATGTAAAATTCTATATGTAATTAATTAAGAATATTGAACTATTTGTTACATTAAAATTTAAATTATTTGTTATAACGGAAGCTGCAGTTGCAAGTTCTAAAAATCATTATGTTTCGTAATATAAAAAGCTCAGATTTCTGTAAAACGGTTGACTCGTGGAAGAATAAACTTAATATTATTAGTGTGTGATTTGATTGTAAAAATGGACTCTCCACTCGAAAATACCGGCGTATTGCCGACAGCAGCGGAGGGATCACAGCCCCATGAGTCTTCAGGGCCTTCGAGTGATACTACCTTTACTATCGAGCAAGTCATGGGTCTCTTGACCTCCGTAACAAAGACTGCGGCAACAAGTGCTGTTAAAGAAACATTATCAGCGGCAGCGGTACCTATGTGGCCGTATCATGACTTCTACCTACCACCGTATGATCCTGATGAGAGATCACACGATATTAGGGACTGGTGCGCTAATGTGGATGAAACTTACGAAGCTGAATGTCCCTCCACATGAAGCGCAGATGAATGCTATTCTGCGATTAAGAGGACGAGCCAAAACATGGGCCGACACCTGGTCACTCTATTCAATTACGTGGGAGCAAGTGAAGAATAAATTAATTCATACGTTTGGGAAAGAGCGGAATTAGAGCTTGTGATACGTCAGGAAGGTACTGAGACTCGTGCGTCTCAGTACCTTCCTGACGTATCACAAGCTCAGTCTAGCGCTAGACTGATTGGCGGGTACACGTGTAGTTTAGAATGTAAAACAGCTAAGGTCTGAGATACGTATGTTTATGAATGTGTGTGTTACAATTTTATAAAGTTACTTGAAGTTGAGGACAATTTGCATAATGAAAGAGAGCACCCTATAGATGCCTCAAGTGATTATGATGATGAGCCTCTTCAAAGGTATGTTATTCATAACCACCGTCGTATAAATTCTTTTGAGTCATCTAATAATGAAAGCTCTACTGAACAAATAACCTCAAGAGACCAACAGAAGGTCAAATAATTTTTCCATCCAGTAATAATCTGAGAGGAAAAAATGCGCATCATTAATCTGCACAATTTTTTGATGCATGCTTTTGTCGTACAAAAGAAAAACACTAAGATGACCACTATGCTTTTTTCATGGCATGTTGAATATGTCTATTGTAAACTCATTTGTCATCCAGGTCCACTACAATAGCTGAAACCAAGTAAAACCACTGACGATACAAGCTTTCGTCAAAGAAGTCTCCGATAAGTTGATCGAACCATGGTCGCGGCTTTGCCGCGAAACACCAACTTTGAAGCGATCCCTGAAGGAAAACATTGATTTCATTTAAGGTGATACTTTGTCTCTACAACCATTAGACTCTCAAGGTCAGATGAAAAAGTTGTGCAACTTCTTTTCCTACAAAAGAATACGAGTGACCAGGTTTATTTGCACCTCGTGCAAACGTCATATGTGCATGGAGCACCGTGGTAGTCTGTGCTTGGACTGTTCAAAATAAATGTCTTATCTGTATTTTTTAATGTAATATATAAAAAAATATAATCATGTATGATGATGATCATGAAAACCAGTAGTATTAATATCTCACATGGTATAAAAAATAGGTGTAATTAAAAATAAAGTGTATGACGGACGTATGTTTATAAAGATTGTAACTTTACGATTTTTTTTTCAGTTTATGAATCTGTCGGATCGGGTTAACCAACTTCAAAAAGAAGAGACTTAATATAGTCACTTTAAAGTATGTTTGTTATGCAATTTCTCTACTCCAATTCCGCCACTCGACCGCCGCCGCCCGTCGGGAACGGAGTATCTTATGCACTCCCTTCGCAAATAGCAAGTAATTAAAGGTTCCCTTTAATTACTTGCTATTTGAGGGATGCAGCGTGATAAAATATCACTAATTATATCGGGACCTCAATTGCATGAATATATAACAATAGAAGCTCTCCCCCTTGTGTACAAAGCTAGTTGTACTTAATATTCAAGTGTACTGTATTATAGTTTTCGTACCAATTGACTTAATAACATTTTTAGTTTCATACTGTAGCAGGTTAGGCGGAGGGAACTTGGAAACCTAGTGTGACTTTCTTATCTAGTCTAGTGTATTTTCCTGAAAATAAAATTGGATTGTTGCTGTAAATTATATAGTAGTTTCCAAACTGTTCTTTAAAAAAAAATACTAATATATTTTTTAGCTTTACGCCGTATCATACACTTAGCAGGATAAACAGAGACAACCTTCAAGTTTCCTACTAAAACACACTTTTCCGTTTTCCATTTTTCGCAACATTTGAGGCATGGCGTGTTAAATAACAAAACTCAACGCCGCGTTTTACTTTGATACAAAAGCAAAGAAATTAAGGTATAAATTATTTCTCTTCCTAGAGTGGCGATGGAATACATAGAGGATAGCGTTTAGAATTGCGTGCCACAACAGGTCAGGGTTAGGGTTTATTTTATTAATATTTGATTTATTACTTTTTATTTTCTCTTAATCATTTAATCGGAATTTATGCATAAATATTACAAGTTCAATCAATCAATCTTCGTTTTCGGGTGTTCTATAAAATTTAGCACCATATTGATTGCCAAGATGAATGTAATGAATGAAACTGTGTATACGAATGAAAGAAATTGTTTGATCTTTTCTTCAGTAGTCTCTTACTCTTAGATTCTAAACATCATACAGAACAAAAATATTTATTTTTTTTGCATTTATTTCCTTTAGTGGACCACCACCACAACTAGCTATTATCTAAGAGTTTTCACGCTTATCATCGAAAAGAGTAAGCAAACTTTAAAAAAAAAATCAAATGTTCACTTAAAAACTAATTAATTTTATAACAAGACTATCACTCTCAATACCGAACGGACCGTGAGAGAAAATCAATGAATCGTTTCCGTAATTATCTTTCCGTTTGATCTCGTTCGTCGTTCTGAATCCGATTAAAAAATCGAGTTTATTCGATAGCAGTGCAATCTTACTCTTTACTTGAGCACTTGGAAACTGAATACGAATAGCTGATCCAAGAATTTCTAATTTGGAGAAGTTCAATTTAAAATGAATTTTGAACGATTCTTCTTTGTTACCACTTCGTACTTTTTTTCTCTACCCTTAAATATGTATCTTGGTGGCAGCTTACTGTAGTAACAAGAAATATTTTAGTAGGATTAGCCAACAGAAATATTTGTTACCTACAGAACTAAATATTTTAAAAGTATTTTTTAATGACATAATTCAATAATGAACATTTTGTTATTGATCAGGGTAGATTTTCTATCAGAACTTTTTTTTTAATGTAGTTTCTATGGTTTGTGAAGAAAAATATGTAAAATTTATGAGGTTGATGAAAGCTATGCTAAAATATTAAAGAACATACAAAAAATAGGAATGAATAACCGAACTAGTTCTGTCTGATATATAGCAATCTTCTAAGTAGAGTAGTAGTAATAAGTATAGTTATTTCGATGTACTATCGAAATAACTGTACTTAAAGTATAAACATGTCATGCAGGTATGTATGTTAAACAAAGTATTCAGGGAGAATTTATCAAAATTAACTTCAGTGTGCCCCAGTATCGGCTGGAACCATTTGACACACAGCGTGAATCAGCAGGTTAAATAAAATAAATATCATCCCTACCATCCGTATACGTGGCACTCCACTATTGTGTGGTTCTAACAAATTTCCACCAGGTCGATACGACATAAGTATCTTCAAAAATCTGGTAACACGTCTGTAGCCCTTCAGATGTTACACGAGGCCCTGCAAGGCCTAAGGTACTCACTTATTCAAGGTCATTTGCCTTTTTAGTTTTACGTCCTAATATCCAAGTAAACAATGTGGTTAACGTCTAGTATGAAATAAGAGTACTAATTGACTAATTGAACAACATTAGTCCACAGTTTAAATATATTACAATGAGAGCCTGACGTATATACCTGATTAGTGAATGAAAATCATAAATTGCTCAATAGTCAGCGAGGGAAATTAAATAATTAGTATACCGAGGGAAATTAATTTAGGAACGAAATGGATCGTCTGCTAAATAAATGTTGTCTATATTTAGGAAATAATATTAATAAAAAAATAACAAAGCAATAAGTAAAACCACGCCAAGTTATAATTTTACTATAAAAATATTTTTAAGCCATTTCTAAATGGTGGTAGTCTGTTATATTTCATTTCATGTCAATAATGAGGCTATCTTTGGAAGGTGAATTTATTTTTAAATTTGCTGGACCATTGAATCTTTGTATAATTTAGGGTTTTCCTCTGTTTACGTTTACGTTATTTTTTTATACTAGAAAAGATTTCAAAATTTTAAATAGGACGTCGTGGTGCAGATGATGGAGTTAGTCTATAATAAAGTAAAAGCGCGGCGTTGAGTTACGTAATTCAATATAATTTGTCTCGAAACTGAATGTTGCACAGGGATTTCAAAGGTCTCACAGTTCACGTTTTTTATTTTTAATACTAAGTTGTCTTTGTTAAGTATAGAGAATGAAGCTCTAAATAAAATAAATAAGAAATCAACAATGAAGCGTTTAATGTCCATGTAAATTTTAATTGCAATACTGAAATATAAGATATATTTTTTTCCTCAACTGGCATAATCGATACGCCATAATTAAGAAACGGAACTGAAGAGGAAGAAATAAAAAATAATATGCGATAGTTGTGGGTCCAATTCCCGGTCATGGAAAGACCGGGAATTTGACCCACAACCATCGCATTGACTTTTCACATTATTGATAATCTGAAAAATAAAGTACAGATATTTATCTGGAGTGAGTAATAAATAGAAAAATACTTCCTTTTAAGAATATACTTAGGAGCTTGAAATATATTAGAAGGATACAAAATCGAATATTTTCGCTCGATTGGACTCTATTTGGAGAATCAACATATTTAAATCTAAGAGAAGTGCGCGGACAATTTAACGCTATCGCAACTTATTCGTCTCGATGTGTATAGAAACTTGCGTTTATCTGCGGCTTCGCCCAAATGAAAATCACTAAATAAATATATCATTGTTCACACAATTCAACCCATACAATTTTATTCTTTTTTAGTTTGTTATAGTCGTTATTATTGCATATTCTTGTTTTTTTTTTCTTTTGGAATTTTCTTGTAAAATTACTGAAAGTAATGAAGTAGTCATTATCGAACCTGTAAATAGTAAGTTTAATTCTTTTAATACCAATAAAAATATATGTTTTAAATAATTATGCTATTATGTATTAGACTATTACACTATACACCACTTATAAGCAAACTTCTTAGATGATTATGTATTTTTTTAGTTTTTAAAATGAAAAAATTTCTTTCGCTTGTAAATATATTAATACTGTATACGAATGATAACATAATCATATAAAACAAAATATTCTCATATGACTCTGTTAATACTTAAGTTTATTAAAAAAATCATTAGAGTTTCTATTAAAAATTAAAAGGATAAAAAGGCAACCTGTTAAAAAATGTATGCTGTAAGTAATTGGTTCATCTGAAGCGTAATGTCATTTATGGGGGATAGCTTTTAATATACATTGAAATTTTTCTTTTCAGTATATGGTTGAGTAAATATTGGGAACTTTGTGTTTCTGAGACATTGCACATTAAATGGCACAACTCGACACTGCGCTTGGTCTGTCCACTCTATCTATTCCTCACTTTCTGCCGAATTATTTAGGTATTTCTGGTTAAGTGGCGGAACTTAACGACGCACTTAACAAAAGCGAAAAATCAATATCTTCAGAACAAAATAGTGATCTTCGCACATGGCAGGTTAGGCAGAGGGAACCTGGTGTTAAAACACTCTGTTTCGTTTCCCATTTTCCGCCGCTTTGCTTTGTTACCAGAGCGAAAAATTGAAAAAATTAATTTGAAAATATTAAATATTTAATTTTCTCGATCGTAATGGATCGAACCCACACCTTTTGCGTTTACGTTCACACGCTTGTGCCCCTGCGCCATGACAGGCCTCAACACATGTACTCTTATTCAAACACATTTATATTTTATATACTTTTTTTCAGCTTCACGCTGTATCCTGCCCATTCTAGGGAGTGCAGAGGAAACGGTAAACCTAGTGTTAAGATTCTCAAAAAAAATCCTCCAAATACTAGGGAACGTTACTATTAGCACACTAAGGGAACAGCCATAAAGACACTTTCCGTTTCCCACGTTTCGCCAAAGTTGAGATATTGCTTGTTGAGTTTCGGTACTCAACACCACGAAGAAGAAATAAAAATGTTAAATATTAAATTTTTTCCTATGAAGTTTACACCCATAATCGTCGATGTTACAGTCGGTGCCCTTACGCCACGACAGATCTCAAGACTTATACTTTTAGGTTTAAATAGAAATTTATTCAACAAAAGTTGTTTTCGGTTTTTGCAGGTACGAGTAGAATAAAGTAATGTCAATTTGTCAACGTCTCACAAACACTAATATTATTCTCTAATATTAGTGTTTGTGAGACGTTGTTTTATATATTTCTATATGTTGTTGTGAATAATCTTTAATGAATAAATTTTGTATATTTTCTTCTATTACTAAGTGCATAAGACGTAATGTAGGTTCGACGTTTTATACATTTTTGTATGTTTTTCTGCGCTAGAAGATAAAAATCTTCTGACGCACAAAGATATAAGTTATATTTGTCTGTCTGTCTCTGGTGCCGCATCTTCTAAATCAATGTACTAATTTAAGTGCTGTTTTTATAATTGAAAGCCGTGTTCATTGCCGTGGTTTCTATATATAGAAACTGAATTAGCACCTTAAGAGCTACAAGCATCTAGCTGAAATAAGGTGATATTTATTTGTATTAGATTTTGCTATTAAATTCATTGTCTTCAAAAATGCAGGTTAGAGTATCGAGAACAAAGTGTCTTTTTCTCGTAATTGTGTTTTTTTCCCGTAACTCAGCGTGTGCATAAAAGTAGAACCTTTGCCTGTACACTCTGCTATGCAGGTGTACCTATGCTTTTTAGGATTCTATGTCTTTAGCTAAATACGGTATTTTAGAGTTTCTTTGTTGTTCGTCTTCAAAAACATATTTTGAGATCGAGTAGTAAGTTATCAAGCTGAAACGAATATCAAATACTTAGGTCTACCGTGCAATCTTGAAAGGGGATTCATTCGAAAAAAACAAGCATATGTATGAAAATATCTGCCTTATAAAGACCTATAGGATACTTTTCGTAGATCTACAGTTGTATAATTTGGTATACTTCCTGTTAATGTAAGGAGTACTAAGTGACTAAGCCCGACTAACACTAGACCGATATTATGAAATAATTTGGATATTTCAGATACAAATTAACTACTCAAAACTTTGTTATTTGCAAACAATCCGTATAATGGAACTTAGAATTTTTTCATTTTCAAACAAAAGGTCTGTAGTATACAATTTACATACAAACAAAGTTACGGGAAAGTCCTGGGACTTTGAAAAGGGTACTTCAAATTGTTGGAATATAAACGACAATGGGCGTTTGAGTTAAATTGTTTTGTTTCTTTACTATACGCCTTAGGGAATTCACCATAACGGATAATAGATTAATATACTATGAAGGTTACTAATATCTTGTATCTCAGACTTACCCCATTATTCAGTATGTAAGTATTTATTGTTGTCTTCATCAGCGTTGTCAATTAATTAAGTTAGATATTCAGGCTCACGCTATATTCCATACAAGGAGGATAGGCAGTGAACTTAAGAACTTACTGTTAAGACACTCTGTACCGTTCTTCACTTTACGCTGAATTTGAAGCATTGCGTGTTAAGTAGCGGAACTCAACGCTGCGTGGAGGTAGATTTTATAACTGATAAAGCTTCGCGTATAGCATCACGCCTCAGCGTTTTCTAGCTATATAAGCTGAAGGTTAATGAACAGGGTGTCTTAATACTAGGTTTCTAAGTTCCTTTTGCCTACATATTCTTTACTTGACGGTTTCTTAGTGTCATCGATATTATGTTTTTGAAGATCAACAGAGGATTGCAACTCCCTTTCTTAGAAGTCACTCTTTAGTAATTCTTTTTTTTGTGATTCCTTGATTTATTTTGTCTAACTGATGTATTTAAAAGTTAAATCTGATTGCAGAACTTAACGCCTGCAATCAAATTTAACTTTAACTTTTAACGCTTTGGTATAATTTGGCGCGGAAATTTCTGTTTCTAAGTATTTATAAGAAAGAAACACATTCCAAAATTGTTCAATTAAAAATAACCTACAACAATAGAGTGTCTAAACACTAAGTTGTGCCTACCCTGCTATATGTTGAACAAAAAAAATCGTGATTTCTATTAAGCCACAAGTTCCGAATTTCCTTTTAAATCTGTGTAGTTAAGTTAACTAAATCTAAGATTTAATTCAACTGAAACCTCTAAATAAACGCGTAACATATTAAATACATAATAAAGACCTTTGATTGATAAACGCGTGAGATCTGTTGGATGAATCAAAGTTAACTTAGTTTTGGCTTAAATATTTTTTAGATACAACATAAAAATGTTCAAGATGTAGGGATACATTTTTTAGCTTTATGCTGCATCCTGCACGTAACAGGGTAAGTAGAGGGAACCTCTCATGGTGCAGAGGCACAAGCATGTGATTGTAGAGGTGACAAATCGTGTTTTCGATCTGGGGATCGATTGGGCTCAACGAAATGAATTATTTAATATCTTTATCCCTCTGGTAACGAGGTACAGAGCGGCTTTGAGTTTCGCCTCTTAAATTACGTGAGTTGCCTATGGAAAACGGACAGCGAAAGTATGTTAATAGAATATTTTATTTTATGCTTACTATTCTATGTGCGGGATACAGCATAAAGTAAAGAAAGATCTAATTATAAAGACATATAACAATAACAAATATCTAGTGATGACTTTTACGGCATGTAATTATTAAAGTAGAATACATCCGGCTTCCCCAAATTCCTCACAATAAACGGTTGAGTGGGAATAGTCCCATTCAAAAATTTATTACTAGAATTTAGTAATTTAAATACCTTCTGGTTACACTGGCTGTTGTCCTGGTCAGCCTTGCTCTTCTTTACTCGAAGTACTTTGGCACAGAGTAAAGAAATTTATTATAAAAAGTTTCACAAACGACATCTTCCGGATTATTCTCACATAACGCGCTTTGTTTTTACCTGAGCAACAAAATGAAAATAATTAATGCATGTGTGGAAGTTGAACCCACAGCTACGCTTACTTAATTATAATAATATATAGATTTTCTTTACTTGATAAAACACCGCGATTTTCAGCAATATACAATATAACTTATTGTCAATATTATTATCGCTTGACCTGAACGCGGTCTGATTTAATTATGAACAAAGTGTATATACACAATTTCAATTAACGTATTAGATAACATCGATAAAGTAAATATTGCTTGGAAATTTTCGTAAACTTACGTATATAAGCTATTGTAGATCTAACTATTATAGAAGGGACTATATTATATAAATATTATATACCTAATATGTCTTACTATGCCATATTATATAACTATTATAGAAGGCGATTAAACGTGTTAATATCAGAAAATACTGATAC
>DWMZ01005106.1:0-11194 GCA_018249855.1 Eueides tales michaeli | reverse complement strand
CTAGATAAACTGTCACTCGTCAGACATATATAGAACCTGTTTATAAAGAATGTGTTGAGGTTAAATTTTATCAAAATCAATTTTATTAATGTAGAAAATTAATTTTATGAATGTAAAGAATTAATTTTATTAGTCAGTGTTAAATATTGATTTTTATACTGATACCAAAAGATACGCTTATAGATTGTATTAGTGATCCGCCCGCGGCTTCAAATGCTTGAATTACTTCATATTATTTACTGATGTCATATAATTCTATTAAAATTATCATTTTTGGCATAATAATATATTATATTTGTCCCAATGTAATGTTATCCTATACAAATTGTAAAGTGCAATAAAGTATTAATATTATTAATATAAAATAAATGTTGATGGAAAGTTGCCAAAATATTATAGTAAAAACTGCATTTAAATCTAGTTAGTTAGTCGTTTATAAGATTTTTTTTTGTTCATCTTTGTTACTCCAATCTGTCGCCTACATGGGACATTCAGCTGTAAGTTGGTTGGAGCTAATGCCGACGCGTTAAGTGTGTGACCTTTGTCACATCCTTATCTTTAGGCAGTTTTTGTATTTACTGCGATTGGATTAAGTCTTGAGGTATCCTGCGCTTCAATCGTCGCGCCTGGTTGTTGTATTTAATTAATTAATTGGCTTAGCCATATGTTGTTCAATGCGTTCCTTATAGGATTTTGTAAGGCGCACGATTTCCTGTCTTACGGTAGGTATTCGTAGGTCTTGGTGTAATAGTTCACCAAGAAGCGTTGATTATCATTCGCAGTGATTTATTTTGAAACCTTTGAATAATTTCTAAATTTAAATGTGATGCGGTACCCCATAGCTGGATACCATACGTCCAGACGGGCTTCAGGATTGCCTTGTACAAAAGTGTTTTGTTTCTCCACTTTTTGAGCCAATTGGAAATAAATTTTAGTCCGTTTTGGAGTATTTGTGAGGCTTTTCCGGGTCAGTATGTGTATGGCGGTGTCGTCAGCAAAGGTTTCAGTGATTAAGGATTCAGATATCGTCAAATCTGCAGTGAACAGTACGTAGAATATCGGATCCAGGACACTACCTTGTGGAACTCCTGCTTCGCATCAGCAGCAGCAGGAGTTCCAAGCAGGAGTTCCACAAGAGTTTTATGGAAAAAGATTAGACAGGATTTCATCATTTTGTACCATGAAGTGGCGCTGCTGTAGACAAGACTTTAGTATCCTGTACGGGTAGTCTGGTAGAGCGTTTCCCAATTTGAAGAGCAATACTTTATGATGCGTGCCTGATAGCCCAGTCTTGTACGCCTGGGCGTACGCTAATAGCTCTAACTCTAAGCAAAAAAACTCTAAGGCAAATTGTTATACACTGTTTTAGGCCCTATCACATTAATAAAAGTCCCCTATAAGATTTTTTAGATAGATCTTCTGTATGTTTAGACTGTGATCGGTCACATATTTATTATAAGTATAGATTATATTTGAGGCCTTTCATGGCGCAGGGGCACAAGGGTGTCACTATAAACGTGGCAGATTGTAGGTTCGATTCCCTGGAAGAAATGAAATATTTATTATTTTCATATTTTCGCTCTGGAAACAAGGCAAAGGCAAAGGTCTATCGGTAATCACCGATAGAGATATGAAATCTCATAATAACTGTTTTTTTACAAGTACCAATAGTTATTTACCCTATACTAAAACACAAACGAACAAATTTGCAAACAAATGAATATATGTGTGTTTAACTGTATTAATGTGGGTTAAAATCTTTGAATTATATAAATAATGTTAAATAAATATTCACATAGTTCAAGCGGACTAAGCCGCGCGTGGGCAGAACGCCGAAATCACGACAACAATAAAGTTTTAAGTAAAAAACATTGTGTTTCTATATTTCATAGGATATTGGCGTATTTAAGAAAAAAAAAATTTCGTCTTTTTAGTCAGTTAACACACCTTCGTTCCCCACATGCCGCCGGATTCTCAAGGTATTACGTTCTGAGTGGCGAAAATCAAGCCACGCTTTACCTTGTTGTCAGAGCGAGGAATATTGAATATATCATTTTCTTCTAATTGAAATAATAACCACAACCTGTCAAGTTTGCAGACGCACACTTATGCCTCTGCTATGGTTTAACGTGAGTAAAATATTGAGACCTGTAATGGCTTACAGGTCTCAATATTTTACTCACGTTAAACCATTCAAAGGTAAACGAGTATTTTTTTATTGAAAGGCGTGTAATAAATATTTCTATATGTTGCTTACAATATATTTTAAAAGATTTATAAGTTACATATTTTAACTAATAGTTGCTACATGGTAACTAATGTTAAGTATTTTTCCTTTCACAATATTTAGATTTATGATTCTAATGGCTTATAATCTAACCCTATTTCGTAATTTCCTTGTTATCGCTTTTAGAATATTCAATTCTAAATGTAATCCTAAAATATGTTAAGAAAAATAATATACTGTATAGTAATTTATGTACTAGTAATAGTTATGTATTAAATAGTAAAAAATGGTATAGAATATATACTGAGATGTTTAATTATAGTAAATAGTACTTGAATTTTGAAACTTAAGTAGATTAATGTAGCGATGGACGCATTGGCCTGAGTCTAAGCGCGACGATATGTAAGGACAAATACATTTTTTTCAACATGTGACGTCTCAAATTTGGGTGGAAAGAAATCTAGGAAGAACCTGATGTATTAACACTTTTAGTAACTTTACCTACACCTACACTATGCGGAGCATTGAATAATCACAAAAAATAGATTGTGTTACTTTTGATAATTTTTTTGTGGTAAGTAAAGATGTACTTAACATTTTAACGATTTAAATTGCAATTGTATATATTAAGGAATTTAAAAAAAAGGTCTATCTATCGTAAGAAAAAGTATTGTAATAAAATAGATTAGGTACTTAGTGTTTCTTAAAGTACTTAATAATTTAATGTTAATTTAAAATCAAAATTAATTCCTGATCTCATACGTAACGTGCAATACAAATATCGATGCCGTTAAAGCTCAAAGGCTACTGTTGTTTGGTAACATTGTTTTGTAATATAATCTTTTGTGATATTCATTTCTTAGCGACCTGAGCATTGATCAACATTTTATTTAACAAACCGGAACTTTATATTGTGTTCTGCTTATAAAATTACAAGTAGCAAGAATGTGTGATGTCGCAGCAGTCATTTCAGTAACAGAATTTTGATAAGTGAGAGAAAATATAAAACCTCTTAAGTACTTATGCGTTACGACAAAAAAACGTGCTTATTATAAAACAAGCGAAATAATAAATGTACCTATAGATATTTGTAAACTTACTTTAAAAATGTCTAAATCCGGTATACGGTTTTCTCTTTAATTTTAGTTACATAACAATAATAGAATAGTCGTTATCGTCATGTGACCGCCGCCATAATTTCAGTACTATATGACCTCTCTTATACTTTTATTTATGTAGGTGTAATTGTTTAATATATAGTCTGATGTCATTTTATTTATACTTAAATGAAATAAATGTTACTTAAAAAAATATTAAATTGTAGAAAATAATATTTAAATTATTCAAAATTTCAGAAAACTATATTAAGTCCTTCAAAAAGAAAAATTATAAGTGATATTATAGATAATTACTAAAATTCATATATAGATTTATTATTTAAAATTCGTTATTTTAGAATTGGCTAGGTGACGAAAATAACTAAGGCCGCGGTCCGAATTGTGCTAACAGCGCTCATAACGTTCCAACGTGCGATCCGATTCATGCTTTTCACGCTCACAGATAGCTTTGTGGATGCTATGACGTCACATCTACCTAGTGATTACAGTACTGACGAACACCGTGAGCGTAGACGTTATTATCCTCATCAGCTACACCACATATTCCAATCATGTTTATATAAAAAAATGCTCTGTTAGACATAAGTTTAACTAAACGTAGTTAAACATAAGTTTAACTTGTCGAATTCTTACACTCACAAGTGGTCCGAATTATTAATGTTACTAGCGGTAACATGACTCAAAAGAGTATTTTATAACATTTTTGTATGTTTATCAGTGCGTTTTTACGCTCCGAAACGGCTATACTTAAATGCAGTTTTCACTATTACATTTCGGCAACGTTCTTTTAAATTTTAGTGTTTGTTTTATTTAGACCGTTTAGGGACTTCGCTGACGTTTGTTTTGGTTTACACACGTATTTGTGAGGGTTTCTTATTTAAGTGATATTTTTACATATATTTTGAGAGAAAAGTGCGGTTTCCTACAAAGGATATCGTTTTTATTAAGGTGTTTAGTTGTTGTTTGTGTTTGTGGTGTCTCGTCCATTAGATTAGTTAGTTATAAGGTAAGTCAGGTTAGTTTACATCAAAATGGATGCAGATCCGCATCCGCCGATCCTGGTGGATCCGCCGATCCGATCATGGTGGTGGAAAATGTGACTCGCAAGTGACTTCGAGAAAAAGGCAAGGTGGTGATCCACCTTCACATAATGTGGAATCAATTAAAAAACAATAACTGACCCTGCGACGGCTACTCCGTAAATTCAAAATTAATATGTACACCCTTCCCTGTCTGAAAGCCCAAAATCATATATTGGTTCCGATAAAGGCCCTTTTATAGTGTATGTGTCGAGGGAAACTCCAGAACCCGCAGCTGGGACTACAATTAAAGGCATCAAGTTTGGCCAATTTCTAGATATAAATAAAATTAGTAATATCACCAGTGATGGTGTGAAAAATGTTGGTCACAATAAAATCAGCGTTGAGTTCTCAACAGCTACTGCAGCGAATTAAGTTTTGTCCAATCCCATTTTAAGTCTGTGTATCTATCAGTTATTCCTACTTTTAATATCACCCGAATGGGTATTGTAAGAGATGTCCCCGTTGACTTTTCGCTAGATGAGTTTGTAGACTCTTTCGAATTTCCCTCAGGTGGTATACAAGTGATGAAAGCAAGGCGACTAAATAGAAAGTGTGTAAGCGTGGGTGTGACTACATGGATTCCGACTCAGTCAGTTGTAGTAACATTCCGTGGTCAAAAGTTGCCTGAAAGGGTCATTTCATACCATTCCTCTCTCCCAGTTGAACCATATAAATTTCCCACTATCCAGTGCCTCAATTGTTGTCGGTTTGGGCACATAAAATCACAGTGTAGATCAAAGCCTAGGTGCTACAAGTGTTCCCAGTCCCACTATGGTGAAGCATGTGACACTAATAGGGAAAATGCTTTTTGCTCACATTGTGAGAGTAAACATTTTGCTATTGACAAGAACCGTCATGAGCTTGCAAGGCAACAGTCCATCAAAATTACCATGTCTCAAGAGTGTGTATCTTATATAGAGGCTGCCGCTCGTTTCCCTCCTGTCCTCCTCCGCAAAGCCTATGCTGAAATAGCTTAGGTTGTATCCTCCCCGCCCACCTATGCTTCCTCAACGTTTAAAACGCCAGCTCCTACTATCCCGAGCAGATCTTACAAAAAGACTATTTTCCAGTCCTCTCGTCCCCACGCTCCTTTAGAAAAGGGATAAGGGATAGACAAGCTCACCAAGCCCTAAATGCCGCTGATGAACTTCCTATACTGTCCAACGTTGCCCATAATTTACTAACAATCTTTGAAATATTAAACAATGGCAACACAGAACTTCCTACAATGGAATAGTAAAAGTATTCGTGCCAAAAAGCACGAATTACTTAATATTATTTCTTTGTACAATCCTGTCATTATTGCCCTTTCGGAAACATGGCTGGTGCCTGATTTCCGCTTTAGGGTATCAGGTTTCTCCTGTTTAAAGGAGGACAGATATGACGGTTATGGAGGTTGTGCTATCCTCATCCAGCACTTCTTATTCCTCTCCCCTCTCACAGCCAATAGTTTGCTGTTGCTGTAAGGGCTTTCAATATTTAAGCTTAAGTCTATTATCGCTTTGCTTCCCAGTCCTGTCTTGGTCCTGGGCGATTTTAACACTCATCACTCTTTGTGGGGGTGTTATTACTGTGATGGATTATCTCCTTTGTTGGCAGACATGATTGAGTATGTATCGCTTTGCATTCTCAATAATGGCTCTCCGACTCGAAGGGTTAATCCAAATCAGAATCCCAGAACTGTTGTTGATCTTTCCTTATCTTCTCCTTCTCTTGCTTCTCAGCTATCATGATCTGTTCTACCTTCTACCCATGGTAGTGGCCATTTCTATATATTTATTTTATGCATAATAGACCTCCTCCTTTTTCCTCTGCTATTTTTTCTTCAAAATTTAACCTGAAACAAGCCAATTGGATTGAGTACGCCGACTCTATGGATTACATGTTGGTCAATCTTCCTGAGTCCGCTAATTTTGAGAATATCGTTCTTTGCTGTGATCGTTTTGTCTACCATCTTGTCTGCGGCTGACTTACATATCTCTAGAAAACCCTCCATTCAGAATTGGATGCATTTCAATCCTTGGTGGGATCAGGAATGCTCTGCTTCTGTCAATCAGTGAGCATCTGCCGTGGAGTCATATGCAGCCTGTATGATTATGGAGAATTTTGTCGAGTACAAACGCAAAGATGCGAAGTTTAGAAAGTTAACTAGGAGAATGAAAAAACTTGGTTGGGCCAATTTTTGTGAATCCCTTAGTCCTCGTTCTCCCTCGTCACTCGTATGGATGAATGTTAGGAGATTTCATCATTCTCTTAACTATGAGTCCAGTCCTAATTCCAATAATCCTTCGTTATGGCTGTGTGATTTTGCTAACAATTTGCTCATGGCTTATTTGTCTCCCCACTGATTGAATCTTCGGATAAAATGGACGCTGGTTTTTCGTCCGAAGAACTCAAAAATGTCTTAACGGATTTAAGAGACACTAGCCCAGGTGAGGATAGTATCTCATACTCTTTTATTATTAGACTAAATGAGAAATCTAAGCTATTTTTTTAATTTAATCAACGGTATATTTTAATCAGGCAATATTCCACTACCTTGGAAATCCCGAATTATCATTACCATCCTTAAACCTAGAAAATATCCTTCTGATTTCAATTCCTACTTGATAAAGCAGATGCAAGGGTAATGGGTCATTACCCTTGCATCTGTTTTATAAAAAATTATGGAATGGCTTTTAAAAAATCGTCTGGAGTGGATAGTGGAATGCAGAAATATCTTAGCGCCCTCTCAATTTGGCTTCAGAAAGGGGCTAAGTGCCACGGATATTCTCAGTGTTTTTACCACAGACATTCGACGAGCTTACGCCAAAGGAGAGTATTTAGTTGGGGTTGTTCTAGATATCGCTTCTGCTTATGATAATGGCCTTCTTCTGGTACTCAGTTAGAAACTGCAACAGCTGAAGTTCTCTCATTTCACTTGTAATCTGTTGAGTGGCAGATCGATATCTGTAAAACATCCGCTTCTTACTGTACCTCCAAGACTGACCTGGAAAGGATTACCTCAAGGCTCAGCTCTTAGTCCTCTGTTGTATAACCTATACACGCATGACCTCGAATTGTCTGTTAATAATATTTGTAATATCCTTCAGTACGCTGATGACATCGATTTGTACTACAATTCAAAATCTGTGGAGGACATAACTTATCGTTGAAATACTGCTTCGCACTATCTAGACCAGTGGCTCTTTGGCCATAGCTTGGTATTATCTGTAACGAAATGTCGGGCGGTGGTATTCTCCAAAAAGAGAGTAACTCCTAATTTTGAAATTTATTGTGGTAATGATATCATACAATTAGCAGATAGTGTTAAATTCATAGGCATAATCCTTGATGACTGAACGGAATTGCTCATGCTGAACATGTCAGCAAAAAATGTGAAAAAGGCTTTAATGCTTTAAGAGCTGTATCTGGTGTGTTGTGGGGTGCACAGCCTTTTACTCAAAAACTATTGTACAATGCAATAATTCGTAGTCATATTGACTACGGGTACTTTAGACCCCTTTAATAAAGCTGTAACTGACAAACTTAATAGAATTCAGTACAAACGCCTTCGAATAATTTTAGGTGCAATGAAGTCTTCCCCTACCAACGCATTACAGGTGGAGTGTGTAGATCCGCCTTTCCCCATCCGTCGTCAATTTTTATCTGACCGATTTGTTGTTAAAATGCTACTTGTGGTCTAAGCTGTCTGAGTTAGCTGACCTCATTTGTCGTGGCAAGCCGCTCCTCTACTTGCTTATTAGCTACCTAAAATTTATCTCCCTTCCTCGCCCTTTATCACGCTATCTTGCTAACCCTTTATTCGGTACACTTTATAAGGCTTTAGTACATCACCCTTCTGTTATTACAAATCTGGGCCTGACTAAAGGAGCTGCTGACACTAACACAGAGGTTCAAGCCATAGTAAATAAACATTGGTTAAATCATATCTTTATCTTTATAGATGCATCAAAGCTTTCAAAAGAAAGCTGTGTTGGTGCAGCATGCTGGATACCAAAATTCAAAATTATATTACAATTTAAATGTCCTCCCGAATCATCCGTGTTTACTGGTGAGGCTGTTGCTTTGTTAGAAACAATCCGGTTCACACTCTCCCATGACTTTAAACAGACCGTTATTTGTACTGACTCATTAACCTGCATACTAGCTGTGAAGGGCAATCCCTTTCATAATTTTAATAATTCGTGAAGAACTGTACTCATGTTATTAAAAGGGTTTGGTTGTTACTTTAACATAGATTCCAGGGTACTCTGGAATCTATGGGAATGAATCTGCAGACTCTTGCGCAAAATTAACCATCCAGTGTGGCAATTTGGATCACTTTTCTATTTCGGCCCACGACCTGTTGTCCCATGCATTAACTCATCTGAATGTGGATGGACATGGACTGAATTTTGGAATTTATCAAAACGTCAGAAAGGTAAATTACCTTTCTTACGACTATGCTGCGATCCAACCTAATATCCTCAGGCGACCATGATTTTATTCTCAAAAATTTATTGGACGGAGGATAATATCGACCATTTGTCGCTTGCGCCTTGGACGTCCATGTACACCTGTACATTTAGCTAAGATCAGGGTCAGGGACCGCTCACTGTGTGAATGTGGTCTGGACGACGGTTCCCCTTTTCACATCCTTTTTACATGCCCTAAATTAATCCATCCCTTATATGATTTCCTTCCCCACAAAGTTCCCCGTCCCCTTAATGTTCAATGTTTGTTAGCCGTGTGATTCCGGCTTAGAATAGGATCACCCTGGTACTGATGGTGTCGTAACAGGCGATTAAAGTACGAGTGGGAGAGTCACGTTGTCAGCAATGGCAACACGCATGGACAGACTCGACCGGATTGTTACCACCCCCGGCATTTAAAACCGGCGTTAAGTAGTGGCTTTGGCCACTGCGTTTCGCATTGGGTAATGCCGGGCCCCGGTGCCCATCCACCTTACAGACCGGCAACGCTCCTGTAGATCCTCTGGTGCTACACGGGGCCGTGGGCGGCGGTGATCACTTACCATCAGGTGACCCGTACGCTCGTTTGCCGTGTCTTTTCCGTAAAAAAAAAAAAAAATGTCTGTGTTTAGTCCATGTATATATTTATTTTAATAATATTTTTTTTTTGTTGTTGGTGAAGGCAATTTTTAACTAGATCTTTTTATAACATGCATTCTCCTATTGTGTAATACAATCTTTTTTTACCGTACAACCACCTTTCTGTATTCTCCATACAACGTGACACTGGCGAAGTGATATGTGCTCAACTGGCACGCTCGAAACGCCATAATCAAAGAACCATACCATACCATAGAAATTTTATACAAATTATATTCATTTAGATAAAATTGTCTATTTAAATGTTGCTAGCAAAAGAAAGTAATTGGTATTATGAACTAAAATAGTGAATTGAAACAGTCGAAGCCGCGGGCGGGTCACTAATTGACTATAAATTAGTAAAAAAAGTCATCTAATAATATAATTCTTTACCGTGTTATTATAGTATATATTTTATTACGCAATCATGGTTTCGACAACATCGCTGACAATATTATAAAGACGTTTTACTGCAAAGATCACATTATATGTATAGAAATGTATTTAATGTTCCATTCGTACCCTACCTTGAGTTATATGGAATTTATAAATGCTATATCCTATGTAGTAATGTTGACTGTCTTGTCCTTTAAATTGTTAAAGAGTTTTAATAAATAGACAAGATTGAATAACTGATACTAAAATGATACCATTTGTAAAGATTTCTAAAAAAAGGAAACTTCTATCCAAAGTATAAAAGAAAAAATATTCTAAACTACAAGTATATAGCTTTTTGGATAAGTACGTAATTGAAATATATAATTCCTACAACTCGATCATTTTCTTATGTTTTTGGCTGTATTGACCACATAACAGTCTATTATTATTTTCTATTTTAAATAAAATATAATTGGTGTTTAAAGAATAATTCTACAGAATAAGTTCTGCTTTAGGCTCTTCATTTAAAAATCATATTTATATAAAAAATATATTTGAATATTACAATGAAATATTTAGACTACTTCTAACAGTAAGTACTTGTTAAGAACAATAATAAAATGATTACAAGGTGTCAAATAGTAACATAATCGTGCGTGAGTTGCTCAAGTCGTGATCAACTGATCTCCTGTCTGTCTCAACGATACAATGCAACTACAACGCCTGCGGTCGAATCTATACTATACTTCTCATATCGGTATTACGAAATATGGAAATAAGTGAAATGCCGTTGAAATCATAATAATAATTATAAAAGCCTACGTTAGCCTACGTTAATATTTTCTTCTGCTCGATCACTAGATAATATACATTCTCTCATACTACCTATCAGCTACTAGCAATTAGATGTTGTCATCAATAATTTCAAGTTACTTTAATTTTACTTTGCTATTTATGATGAACTTCTTAAAACATTAACAGTGAGATACTTTGAATGGTTATGACGATCTTAACGTTTTTTTGATACACCATTTTTCGTCTTAAAGTATAAGTACCTACTTAAATTATTATATCTAAACACGAGTTAAGTAAATACTAAAAACGTATGTTATTTGATATGAGTAATAAATCATTCTTTATTACTTTCGTGTTAGTCCTGCCGCAGGCGCGCTCTATTCTCGATTTCATTTCGCTATCGCTGGCTCGATCTGTATATTACGCCTTCTAGTTGTGATGAAATAATGTATAGTAGCTATTTGATTGTACTTTACCTCTAAATTTAAGTAAGTTTCAGAA
>DWMZ01005105.1:0-11194 GCA_018249855.1 Eueides tales michaeli | reverse complement strand
GTAAGTAAACTATTACTTTAACAGTAAGATACGTATTTTGAGTTCACTCGAGTTATCGTAATATAAAAGTAATCAAGGTTTTGTTGACTTGTTGAAAATGTGAAAAATTTAACTACAAAAACTTTTATAGACGTAGTTTACAAACTCGGAACATAAAATGAAGGGAAGAAAGAGATATTAAAATGCTATAAACTTTTCGTTTAGTATTTGAGTTAGATGGCGCGTGGCGCAGGGTCACAAAAGTGCGTCTGTAAATGCAACCAAGTTATATTTAATATTTTTATTTACTCCACCCATCAACTAAAAATACTTTGAAACTCGGGCTAAAGTTGAAAACGGAAATGTTTCAATGAGGTAAGGAGTGTCTTAACATTAGGTTCCCAAGTTCCCTCCTAGTGCCTACAGACAGCCTAAAACTAATAAAATCCTATAATAGTATCTTTGATTTTCGCTATTGTTACACATTTTAAATTAAACACTTTTAAACGGATTAATCGCAAATATTGACTTTTAAACATTTTTGGAAACCCGACGTTTCGAACACTTTACAGTAGTCCGTGGTCACGTGTAGACCCGCTACCCGAAAAATCCCAAAATGTTTAAAAGTCAATATACGCGATTAATCCGTTTAAAAGTGTTTCATTTAGAATAATAAAATCCTCTTCATATATATTAAGCGTTCGACATATTATTTATATAAGTAGCTTACACCTGAAAAACTATACTTTCGGTTACTTTTGCTCGCTATTACCGAGTTCATGGCTCAGACTTACTCGCGCCACTTTAAAAGTATCCACTAACGCCTTTAAAATATATTAGACATTAGATCTATAATTATGAAAATAGTACGGGAAATATACTTACAAACTTAAATTAACTCATTTCATTTTTTTTTTTTGTATATGCCCATATATAATAAATTTGTATGAAGTGAGCTCACAGCAGTTTTTAATCGACAGCTCTTTTTCTAAGAAATACCTATAAATTTTCAATATACGGATTTTTTATATTACTTCCGTGGTAAGTCCTAACTTTGAGCCAAATTTTATAACCTTCGGTCCACCAGATGTATCAAAGTGAAAGTTTTGATTAAGCAGCGAATTTTATTAAAAATAAAGCAAAAATGATGCTTAAATGCTTGTACTTTTTAAAGTTTATTTTCTCCTCCAAGAGACCATAGATGAATGTGAATGAATGTTTAATATTAATTGACCTCACAATCTGCAGACAAACAAAGTGCTCCTTGTATACTTCCTAACTAATGTTCCATTTTTACCTACGACTATGAGCTGTGAATAGAAAAGGAAAAATATTAGCTGATTAAGGATAATCTACTTAACAGATAACATTTGAAAATAAGGTTGTTTTTTTAACAAATTTCTCTTTCTCGGCTCATGGTAGAGTAGGCAGAGGGAACTTGAACTCACCACAAAGGGACAGTGTCTTAACTCTATGTTCCTTCCAAAGTTTAAAAAAATTACTGATAAAAATGAAATGAAAACGTTAATTCTTTAAATTCCTCTAGTGGGAGTCGATTACAATACCTATTGTGTTTACAGTACAACGCTTCAACCACTGCGCCACAACGGGCTGCAATATTTATAGTTTGTTTATAAAACAATTACAAATTATTATCGTTGTAGTTAAATGTTAACAGTTTCTGATATATTAGTACTATAATATTATAAAGAATATTAACATTGTAAATTTACTGTGAAGTTTTTAATGGACTTGCATACATTAAGCACTGCACTGCATAATGACTGAACTAATTAAATAGAACTCTGTCTACATTTAATGCAATCTGTTTTTTTGATAGATTAATTTTCTCATAGATATTGAGTTGGTGACTTTGTTTGAATAATAAAAATGCTTTTGATTTACTGTAAAAATTAAAAGAGATCTTGCGTGGTGAGAGGTTCAACGGTGCGACTGTAGACGCGACAGAAAGTGGGTTTGATCCCACTCAAGGAAATGACTGACTTCATATTTGGATTTCTTCAATAGTTCTGGTAACAAGGAAATGCGTGGTGCTTAGATCCGCCAATGAACACATTAGTATGTGTTTAGTGGCGGAATTCAATATTTTATTCAATATTCTTAATACTAGGTTGCTAGTGTTAAGACACTCCGTTCCGTTCACCGTTGGCTGGAGCAAATTATTATAAATTTAAAATTTGTTACAATTTTTAATTCTTCTTTACTGATGGTAAAACGTATGTTTATACCTACTATGTACCAACTACATTATTTTATAATATTTTTTTCCATAAGGTAAGCGTAAAGGACTAATGTCGAGGCATTAATTACAAATAACTACATTGTTTTTTACCATCACCCTGTTTCCCGCTCATGGTTATAGTAGGCAGAGGGAGTTTAGTATTAGCGCTTAATTTTTCGTTTTCTGTTTGAAATACAGTGTAAGCTCTTTATAACGAAACTCAAAGGACTGAGCAGTTTTTGTTGTTATAGAAAGTTATCGTTATATGGAGTGTACGATCAATGTGTGGGTTTTAACGCAAATCAACCAAGTTCTTTATAGGGAGTTTATCGTTATAAACGATAACATTATAAAGAGTTTACATTGTATATTAAATAAAAATGTTGATTAAATCCATAAAATTACTGTATAATAATTCATTAATTCAGCGTTGAATTTCGCTAGGAAGTATTTTAACACTAGTTTCCCAAGTTTACTACCCTGCCACGTGCGGGATATGGCGTGAAGCTGTGGAAAATATCGTAATTAATTTACCCTCAAGTAGCGATCGAACTCAGGATCATCGCGTTTTCAATCACACAATGGCTTCAAATATATGCAAGGGCCAAGCTAATAAAATTGTTAACTAAAATTTTGTATACCGTTTAATCTTACTTTCCACTCAAAGTACGAACTGAAATGGAGCAATTTGTTACGTTTCAAAGTAAATTTTATATATTTTATTGATGCTTTTTTAAGCATTGAACATCAATTTATGTAAATAAGAGTACAAAATCCCTCTTACCCACTCGGTATCGCTTTTTTATACAATTACTAAATAAGTATTTTTATTTCATAAGTGTGGAATGTCACTATAAAAATGTTAATTATATTAAACGTAACACGTTTTTCTCTATCTGTCTTACATTTTCGTTTTATTATTATTTTACGATATGCAAAGGCCTTCACAAACAGCATTAGCACTTTTTTAAGAAGATCTCCCACTAAACCAGTATTTACACGTAACAAGAATTTGAGCCAATTCTTGAGACCAGTAAAAGTAATATTTCTTTGCGCTGTAGCTTATCATAGATAGTTCAAACAAACTATAACAACTATACTTCGCCCTCAAATATTTATGAACCCTGGCAGCGTTGGGAGCTCAGTGCACCACAACCTGGTGATCTACGCGCGTCCTGGCGCATCTTACGAGTGGCAGTACCGTCAACGGCGAGCGGAGCTTTACATTTACGATGCGAGTCCACCCTCCCTGTGGAGGCCCCGGTGGTGAGAGACGCGGCGGCTGTCATCACTGTGTACTCCAGGACACTGTTGTCCAAGTATGTTTCTAAAAGAAGTACGTATTGTTTTGTTTTATTGCTTTTTAGGTGTTATTAGTTTTTCTTACCCTTCACACTGTATCTCGCACGTGGCAGGGTAGACGTAGGGAACTTGGAGACTTTGTGTCAAGATAGTTGGGAAGATTCCGTTCCGAACTTTTCTGCAATATGTGAGATGTTGCGTGTTAAGGCGCAACATCTCACATATTGCAGAAAATTCTGCGGCGGACTGATTAATGCCGCGAAAATCTAGAAAAAAACAAGTTTGGTCTTTATTCCTTGGGACAAAATCTAAGGAAGCGCTTTAGGAACCATGTCGTCTTTGGTCAAAGGTCTGAATTTTATTTTTAATTATGTCAACGATATTATTGTTATTTCTTCAAATTCTAAATCGGTGCATCGAATGCGCCCCCAAAAAGATTAGAAAGTAGATTTCCTGGCATACCGCGTGTCTAAAGATGGTATACGACCTTTGAGTGATACAGTAAAGGTCATTACCACGATATTCATTAAATTACTGACGCAATATTGAATGCATAGTTACACATATTGAACAAAATGTCCAAAGAGGCATTGGCACTATATAAAAGTAATTTAAAGGAAGCCATATTGTTACACCCTCTTTTCGGAACACGCTTAGCATTGATTATCTGACTGACTGACGACTGAATGTTCAATCCCTACAAGAGGAAATGAAATAATAAAATATCCCTTTTGTCGCCAGTCACTCGCAATATCTCAAGAATTTCGAAAAAAATGAACAGAGTGTCTCTATGAAGAACGGTGTATCTCTAGACCAGATTCCCAGGTTCTTTTTACCTATCATATGCAAGATACAACTTAAGTGTAAAAAATAAAAAAGGAAGAGAAAAGGTTTTTTCAACAAAAATGCGTCAATTTTTTATGCTAACATATAATGTTGTAACATTATACAAAAATATAATTATATTTTACTGAGATAAACTTTAATAATAACTTTAATAATAATATGTGTAGTTTTTTTTTATTAAACCAAATGTTTTGTTAAGTAATAATAAATGATATCACGTAAGCATATACCAGTATTATTAAATTTTCGAATGGATTATCATATATTTTCATTTCTTCACTCTGATTGTAAGGCGAAGTGCGGCGTTGAGTTCCATCATTCAGCATGCAATGCTTTAATCTACGGACTACAGCTGACCAAATAAAATAAGGCTACAAAATGTTAGTCCGACTTCCCGACACTTTGACAGCTTTTTTTATATCTTATGTAATATACCACAAACGTGAATACAATTAATTTTGCTCCACCTTTCACCCTGCATATATCTAGGTATTCCGTTGTCCACTTTAGTCCTAAATTTAAATGAGATACCACGTATTGAATAGCGTAACTTATCACGTCGCGTTTATTTTCCAATAATAAATCTAAACCAAAATCATTGCGCTTACATTTCGCTGTCTTGCCTTCAGCACAATAGCTTGAACTTTAATTTATATCATATTGATCTTTAATTTATATCATATTAATTTATGCATATATATTTGACCGACTGATATTTTATCGCAACACAAACACAAGATTCGAGGTAAGTACGATGAAAAATAACTTAAATTAAATCCTTTGAACGTTTAGAGAATAAATTGCAAACTCCGCATGTCCCCAGAGTAATCTGATTCGCAAGCTCGTGCTGTTCCGACTCGGAACAATAAAAATGGTAAACAGAACATTGAGATAACTCAGTCTAACACGATTTGCGCATTAGAAGTGGAAGTAGGAGATGTAATATATGTATACGTGTGATAATGTGATTTGTCGTGAAAATTTAGAGTCTTGCTTGTTTTACATTTTAATTTTATTATTATCAGTATTTAATATCAATTTTTATATAAATATTAGCCGTGATAGTGCAGGGCACAATCATGTAACTGTAAACGTAATGGTTGTTTGTTTGATTGTCACGAATGGGTAACGACTTATTAAATATATTTTTTTCATCGCTCTGGTAATGAGGTAGAGAGCGCGACTCTACACGCAATTTCTCAAGACTTCGGCTGAATGTGGGAAACATATAAAATATATAAATAGAACAATTAGAAGTATAAAAAAAGCTCCTACACGGAAATACTATAATTTTCAATATATTTATCGTTGAATAATATTGCAAAGATCTTAATTACAAGATTATTAAAAGAGCATATAATAGTGAGGTCTGTTGTGGCACGTGGATGAACCTGTACAGGTGACAGATTGTGCTTATTGTAGCTTTAACGTTTAATAATCTATTATACATAGTTCACTACTATACTATACTTCAAGTTGTTGAACCTGGTGTAAAGAGAATCAAGTGTCCTTAGTACTAGAGCTAAGAAAATTAAATTATTGTTTCTTGAGTGGATATCAAATCTACAATTTGTTTCTTGCTGTCAAGGAGAAATTGATACTTCTGCTTTTCTGCTGAAAAACGGGATCCTAAGCGTTTCTTTCACTTGAAGAAAATATAAAATTTAATGTATTTTCGACAGATTGAGTCAATTAGTGACAAATCCAGTCAATGAAGGCAAAGAGCTCTCAAAGCGTTTATTGACCAAATTCACTTTCTGTTGTTCCGAACAAACCATGGCTTTAATTTAATCTTCTTTCATTCCTTGGTCTGAAATAAGATTTCTCTTTTAACCTAGTGTTTGGTCTTTTTAAAAATAAAATCAATTAGCTTTATGCGTTTAGTATATTACTCAGCTGTAAATAATTCACTGTAGCTTAAATAGGTATTTGGTTTGATTATGTCTAAAATGTATAATTATAACATTATACATTGGTTAAGACGGGCTCTAAGTAAGTAATTAATATATATATATATATATATATATATATATATATATATATATATATATATATATATATATATATATATATATATATAAATATATATATATATATATATATATATATATATATATATATATATATATATATATATATATATATATATATATATATATATATATATATATATATATGTATATATATATACACACACACACACACATACATACATACATATATACATTATAAGGCAACAGGAATTACAACTTATTAAAACTTCAATACTGATGGTGTCGTAAGAGGCGACTAAAGTACGTGTGAGAGAGTCACGTTGTCAGCAATGACAACACGCATGGCATTTATACCGGCGGTAAGTAGAGGGCTTTGGAGGCAGACAGGCAGAAGGTACTTGGGAACCTAGTGTTAAGACACTCATTCCGCTCTCGTCCACCACTTTCCGCTGAATTTGAGCCAGTATTTGTTTACTCAATTCTGCGCTTTGCCTTGTTACCAGAGCGAAGAAATGAAAATATTAAATATTTCATTTCCTGGAGTGGGGATCGAACCTACAACCTGTCGTGTGCAGTCACACGTTTGCGCCGCTGCGCCATGACAGGTCTCAATATATGTTTCAATATTTATTTTAATAAATACATAGAAATAAGAAGTGTTTAAAGGAATATATGAGGCTGTCGTGGCACACGCATGCGACTATAAATGCATGTCGGAGTTACAATTCGTTTAGCCTCCGCTCACACAGCTTTTAGCGCGGCGACCGTTCCCGGTATTTTTTGCTACATTAATGAAATTCATCTGTCCCTGCGCTATGTTAGGCCGCCGGATTACAAAAAACATAGCACAAACAAATCACAATAAATATTGTCCAATTGCTCTCAGCATGCCTGTCGTTGCGCACGGGCACAAGCGGGCGGAAAGGTTGTGTATTCGATACTCACTGAAGGAAACGAAATATTTGATTTTTTCTTTTTTTTTCTCTGAGTATAAGATAAAATTTGGCGTTTAGTTTTTTTTAAACTTCGCGCAACATCTTGTAAACAGCAATGTAAGAAATCTGAAAACCTAGTGTTAAGACACTCCCATTTAGATATTTCTTACGACAAATTCTAACGGCATTGGTTATTGAGTAGCGGATATCAACGCTGTTGATGTCGTAGTGTTGATTTAAGTTTTATTTTATTTTATTAATTAATTAACGCTTATTTTTTTTACTTATCGTTTCCCGCATATCGCAGGAAGTCAGAGGGAATCTATTGCTTGTTCCATTTCCCTTTTTCTTCCCAATTTCCAAGATATCGCAACATCAAATAGCCGTTGCTGTTCATTGTTATTTCGTTTTCAGAAGCCAGTTGGCTTCTGAAAACGAAATAACAATGAACAGCAACGGCAAGTTTGAACAAGTCAAGTTGACTGTTGGACATTCAATATGAGTATAGGAATTGTCAACGTTTGCTATTGTGACCGACGCCGGTAGCTCGCTTTGCAACTGTTCGTTGTGAAAATTTAATTCTTTTAAAGCTCTTTATTATAATTTATTGAGTAATTTTGAAAACATTTACCGAAATTTAAATTGCCTTCAAGTTATACAATTTGAGATTCTTATTTATTATCCATAATTAGGAGTAGAATTATATTCGTTATTAAAATTACATTGCAAGTTATTCTTTACTTTTTTCAATTATGCCGTGTTGGTTTGCGAACTAATCAAAAGAAAAATGTATGGAATAGTCATTTTTACTATTTTTAGTTCAGGTTTAAATCTTGCTTCATCCAAATTTTTATACGTTTTTAAATTTAGTATTTTTTTTTCCTAAGTGTGGAATAACACTTTAAAAATAGTAAAAATATTTAATTAACAGCAATCTCTCTTGCCAAACTATAATTCTAATTATCTTTGGGAAGCGGAAATTTGTAAAAATCTCCCTACAGAGATGCTAGCAACATAAATAAGTTGTAACAAGCGTATAAAAGTTTCGACGGAGCTTGGTGAGGACGGATGGCTTAGTGGTCAGAGCGCTTGAACGGTTTTCAAGAGGCGCAGGTTCAAATCCTGCTTCGTCCAATTTTTTATACGTTTTTAAATTTAGTATTTTTCTTTCCTAAGTGTGGAATAACACTTTAAAAATATTAAAATTAATTATCATTATTTCTACACGACTTTCAAATGTTTTGAAAATTAAACCTTTTTAAGATAGTAGATAATCTATCTTTGCTGCACATAGCAAGTAGGCAGAGGGAACTTGAGAACCTCGTGTTGCTACTAATACTGTTACATAACATTATAATAACAAAAAAATTATGTTAAACATTGTTTCAACATTTACACAGTACGCTATCTATATTAATCGTATCATATATTAATATGAAACTGTAAGTTATATGCGACAGGAATTGCCGTATTTATACGCTCGCTTGGACTGGTATTAATCTAATCTATTTCTTGTATTTCACTTTACAAATGATTATCTATACCTATAAATATTGTAACCGATCACTGTCTGTAAATGGAAGAGAATCTTACAATATAATAGGGCCTAAAAAAGTGATTTTCAAAATGTTTCTCTCTTTGTCTATTTGTCTGTTCTTTTTTTTATGGACAAGACACGGCAAACGTTATCACTGCCGTCAATTTAAATTATACAATTTTACAAAATTGGTACATCATTTTTATTCATTTAGCTGAAATTTTTGGTTTAAATATATTTTTTAATAAATACCTACATATATTGTTTTTACTATTTTTAAAGTGTTATTCTACACTTAGGAAAGAAAATACTAAATTTAAAAACGTATAAAAATATCCTGCTTCGTTCAAATTTAATACGTTTTTAAATTTAGTATACATATATTGTCTTAAAAGTGATAAAGTTATTAGAACTAGAAAGTGAATAGTGAATAAAGAGAGATTAGTGAATAAAATGGTATAATTCAAGCGAGTGAAGCCGCGCGCGGGTAGCTAGTAACACATATATTTGCATCACTTACACTGTCCTTTTTTTCCGAACTATATTCAGCTGTATTTCGCGCATAACAAAGTACGCAGAGGGATCCTGTGAATTAAGTTAGACACTCTGTTACCATCAAGACACTTCCGTTTCCCACTTTCCGCCGAATCAAAGGCATTGCGTGTGCCTTGCCTTGCCTTGTTAATAGAACAAAGAAATGAAAATATTTTGTTTTCCATAAGTGGAAAACTAATCCGGTCGCGCTATTAGTCGGCCTAAATATATAAATTAAAAAATATTAAGAACATAACAATGATCTTGAACAAATCCGTAACTTATGAAAGCAGGAAGAGGAAAACCTGTCGGAACAAGACGCGTAAACGAATTAACCATCGAACTATAAATGACAATTTCATACTTTATTGTTTTCTTGGATATGATTTATGATACTAATATTTTTATTTCGTCACTTGTCTTATACGAGTAGTTTACTAGTACTAATCGAAGCGCTACTCATACCAACCTTCCATTAATATGTATTTTCGACACTAATTTAATACTAGCGATACGCTGGCGACTACGTCCGCTAGAACTTCACAATAATTGTTTCACTAATCTAAATTACTTTTGTGTTTAAATTATATTGTCATATTAAAGATAATAACCATACATTGAAAACTAAAGTTTCAGCCAATTCGACAACTACCTAAAAGCTAGCAATTGTATCGAATCAAAAATTTTAAATATTGAAATGTTTTTTTTATTTGTGATTTTATTTAACAAGAAATATTAAGAGAAATTTACCAAAAAAGAATAGTGTAAACTGTGTTTAAATCTATGCTCTTGATATACTCGTACTATAAATATATTATACTCGTCGACACCATCAGTACCAGGGGGATCGTACTATAATGTACTATATATGATCTTGATATACGTATATATAAGACATAGAACTCTGATTTATGTCAATAAAAGCACTACTAAACTAATCAAGTAAAAACCTGCTTTCTGCAAAAAGAATTGGAATTGCTCCACTTGTCTTATGGTTATCGTCACATTAATTTTATGAACATTTTCTAAAAGTATGTATTTTTGTTATATACCTATTCAATGTGTGCTTTCGTCATTTCTGACAGCTAATTTAAGAAGAATTTGTATTTTAATATCAAATTTGTATTATCAACGATATAGATGAGGATTGTCGTGGTGCAGGGGCGCGAGTGTGAGACTGTAAGCACGATTCCGACTGGAAGAATAAAATATAGAATATGTTCATTTCATTAGTCTGGTAACACTCTTGCGACACTCAACATTATATGCCTCAAGAATTTGGCGGAAAGTCTAGAGTTAAGGTAAAAAATCTTGTACTATAGGTTTCTATAGTACAAGATTTTCACGTTTGGGAACAGTGCAATAATTCAGTTACAAAAATACTGTATAATACTCACTTTATTGTTAGTAGATTAAGGAAATGAAATATCTTCAGTTTTTATCTGGGTTGAGAATTCATTCTTACTTTACGTTTTATTAAAGGTTGTTAAATGGAAATAAACACAAAATTAAACCTATAAATTATCACTTCCAAAAGGAGAAGAATTTAAATTATTCTTAAAGACCATGGTAATGCCTGATACATAAAATTAGAATCTAATTAATGGTAATTGGTAAAAGACTTTTTCCTTTTAAATACTGGTGATTTTCTTTCATTTCTGTACATCATGTCGCATTAATGTTAAGGTCGTTGTGGCCACGACACGAGGGTGTGATTGTAAATACGAGTGTTGTGAGTTCAGTTACTACTCGAAGATATGAAATATTTTATATTTCCATTACCTGGCTCTGGTAACGAGGCAAAGCGCGGCGGTAGAGCTCCACT
>DWMZ01005104.1:0-11195 GCA_018249855.1 Eueides tales michaeli | reverse complement strand
AATCAAGCGTGTGAACAACTAAACTGTGCAATATATTTTAAACAGGTTAAGCTCCAAAAATACTACTAACATACCTATTTAGAAAACCTATAAAATTTTGAACGTGGCGGGATTTGAACCCGCACCTCCTCTGAACCGTTTTTATTAAAAAAAACGCATCAAAAATGTCTAGGTAAGTATTTTTTCTCTTAACTGTAAAAAACACTACAATATTTTTTTAAGCTTCACGCTGTATTCCGCACAAGGCAGAGTTGGCACAGGGAACCCGGGAACCTAGTTCACTACGTTCCACTTCCGTTCCCCATTTTCCGCCGAATTTGAGGCATTGCATGTTGAGTGGCGGAACTCAGCGCCGCGCTTTGCCTTATTACCAGAGCGAAGAAATGAAACATTAAATATTTAATTCGAAAATATTTAATATTTGATTTTCTCGAGTGGTGATCGAACCCAGAACCTGTCGGTTACAGTCACACGCTTGTGCCGCTGCGCCACGACAGGCTTCGACTTCAAAATTATGTACCATAATACCACACAGTTGATAGAATAAAGACGCAAAAGGATTTTTTTGAACAACATCCATTTAAGGCTTTAAATTTCATCATTTGACCTCACTTGACCCCTGGTGACCTCAAATATAGTCCATAGACATAACCAGAAGCAATTCATACTATTCATATTTAGATACTGGCTTTCTCTTGATATTTTATCAGGACGATTAGATAAATAAGAGATAGCGTCTTGTTTTGGCAGTGTCAATTTGAGGTAGACGACGCAAATTGCTCTACTTACTGAGTGTTGATGTGATAAGGCCAATAAGTATATCATTATAACCTAGCGGAATTTCAACCCGTGCCTCTTATACAGATTCTAAATAAGATTTTTTCTTAGAAAAAATAAAGGCAAGAAATATTATTATAAAAATTGTTAACTATAGTTGTTTAATATTTATTCTCTCGCTCTGGTACAAAGCGCGGTGTTGAGATCCGCCACTCTAAACGCAATGTCAATGGAATTGTCTTAACGGGACCGGAGTGTCTTGGCACTAGCGTATAAAAAAGTCATAATAAAAGAAATGTTAGAAGCTGGAAGCTACTAAGTTGAAGCATAAATCATTGTTGTATAGTCCCTAGGCTCCCAGAAAGGCTACGTTTTTCTCAAATAATTAGTTCACAGATGATTCCTTGAAGGTTTTCTAATTAAAACAATTCTATTTTAAATAAATATAGTCGACAATTCCTGTGAATCTCCTCTATAATGTTTCGGTTATGATTTACTCCAAAATACTAAGAAGCAATTTTTTGTATTGTTTTTATAATACTTTAGCGGGGAGGCTGGGAGTGATCTAGGCTACTTGTGACCGGTAGAAAAGATGTTATACTCATGAGAAGATTCATTATGTTTAATATCTGATTTGTACTCCACACTTACAATGGGAGAATACATTCACATGTAGAAAGTTTTCATGAAATGAGTTTTTGGTTTTTTGGCCAAAAGCGCGGCGTTGAGTACAGCCACTCAACACGCAATGTCTCAAAATTCGACGGAAAGTGGGGAACGGAAGTGGAACGGAGTGTCTTAATACTAGGTTCCCAAGTTCCTTCTGCCTACCCTGCCTCGTGCGGGATACAGCTTAAAGCTAAAAAAAATATATAGCTTTTACGCATCAAAGTACGTAAGTATAAATACAAAAACATTTTGAATTTATAATTCAGTTTTTTTCTACCTTTTCTTGTGCTATTTTAAACAAAATCTTTATTTCTTAATAAGGCCTGTCGTGGCGCAGCGACACAAGCGTGTGACTGTCAGGTTGTGGGTTCGATCCCCATTCGGAGAAATGAAATATTTAATATTTTCTTTTTAAATATTTAATTTTCAATTTAAATGTTAATGTTTTTTATTTCTTCGCTCTGATACGAAACAAAACGCGGCGTTGAGTTCCGCCACTCAACACGCAATACCTCAAATTCGGCACAAAGTGGGGAACGGAAGTGGAATGGAGTGTCTTAACACTAGGTTCCCAAGTTCCCTCTGCCTACCCTGCCATGTGAAGGATACAGCGTGAAGATAAGAAAAAAAAGTTAGTTAGGAGGCAGTAGAGTCAAAAAAGGGAGAGAGATTCAACACCCTGAGAGAACATTACATAAGTAAAATAAAATATTGAAATAGATGTATCAACGACTCGTTGGTTACTACTGACTGTGAGTACTAATTGGTAAATATTCTAATTACTTGAATAAAATTAATACACAACTCTGTAACAATACGCAAAACATGCGGGCAAAGCCGCCGGTAACAGTAAGTTGAAAATATGTTGAAACGCTGTATCCCGCACAAGGCATGGTATGCAGAGGCAACCCGGGAATCTAGTGTTAAGACACTCCGTTCCACTTCCGTTCCCCACTTTCCGCCGAATTGGAGGCATTGCATGTTGAGTGGCGGAACTCAACACCGCGCTTTGCCTTATTAAAACCTGGTTCACTTTAGAAAAATATGCCTTAAAAACAAAGCGACCTTCTTAGGTAAACAATATTGGGTAATATTTACGGTATTTCCATATTTCGAGATATAAAAAAAAAACATTTTCTATGTAAAATAAAAAGTAAACGCTAACAAAAAGCACGGACCACGGTAGTGGACCAAAAAGAAATAAATACTTTCGACTCGTCTAATTTACTGTCTCGGTACTTGATACTATAAAAAAAATTGGCCAAATTTAGAGTCAACTATTACCCTTGTACACTACCCGTACTATAATTGACTGTTAAATATTACAAAAAGATGAAATTAACTAATTAAATTATTTGAAAATTCACATTTCAATATACATACATAATAACAATACAACAACTAACCATAATCTTAAGGCATAGATGCCATTGGAAAAACAAATAAAACATAATCATCCCTAAAATGGATCGTACCCACGACTCCTGACCCCACTCGTCTGTACCATAATCACATCAATATATATCGATATTGAATAACCGTAATCAAAATATTCATTGAAATCATCGGACTTCCGTAACTAAATCACATCGGCACTGAGTTACGTATACACAATGGTAATTTTGTTCATGACCTTCCGCCAAGGCCAGTTCAAAAGGAGGTATCAGTGTACGTTCTCACGCCGTCTGGTATTCAAATATAATTATATAAAGAATTTGAGTGCTATTTCTATACTATATCTATGAGCTATATAAAAAGATACTAACTACATTAAGCTGATTATATATAATTAATAAAAAATAAACTCGTCACGATGAATCCCGCACATGGCAGGGTAGGCAGAGGGAACTTGGGAACCTAGTGATAAGACACTCCGTTGCACTTCCGTTCCCCACTTTAAGTCGAATTTGAGGCATTGCGTGTTGTTGAGCCACGTAAAAGCTATCTTCTTGTGTAAATTTATAGCATTTTTATTCTACTGATTCGCTCTGCATTAATTTTGTCAAAAAATATTTGGACAAAACATGGCCATTTACATAATAAATTCATTTCATTTAATACTAAACAATAATAATTGTTTAGAAAATCCAATTTAAAACAACACTAAACATCTCATTTGTTATAGGTGAAAGTAACAATTTCGTTTTCGAAACATAAATAGAAATCTCTTCATTAAGTTAAGTCATAGACAAAACTACCCATCAGAATTCTACAAAATCTCCGTCTATTCTAGAACTATTATTCAGATTATCTATTATTATAACTAACCAAACATAGTTGTAAGTCAATGTTACTGTTATTAAAAAAACTCAATCTTCTTTTTTTTAGCTTCACGCTTTATCCCCCACGAGGCAGGGTAGGCAGAGGGAACCCGGGAACCTAGTGTTAAACACTCCGTTCGACTCCGTTCCCCACTTTCCGGCGAATTTGAGGCATTGCGTGTTGAGTGGCGGAACTCAACGCCGCGCTTATTACCTTGTTACCAGATCGAATAAATATAACATTAAATATTTAAATTGAAAATATTAAATATCTGATTTCCTCGAGTGGGGATCGCACCCAGAACCTGTCGGTAACAGTCACACGCTTGTGCCGTTGCGCCACGACACGCCTCAAAAACTCAATCGTTCCTCTCAATACAAAAACGTTTAAAAACAACTAATAAATCAACAATAAGATCGTGACATTTTCTCCACTTGTCACCAACAAATTTAGCTTTCAAATTCACTAAAAAATATACGAGAATGTAGGCAAAGTAAAAAATGAACATCTCAATTTGTATCGATCACGTAACGCCGTTACCGTTACACTCCAACTATATTTAACGGTGATCTGGTTTGATCTTAACAAGATGCTGCATCCACTCGTGAGAAGTGAGTGACAGTGACAGTGAGCACACAATGAACAACTTAATTACATTTATCCGTTACACGATAATTTACAGCATCCACTCAGAGACGCTAATTAGCGTTTAAGTAATGAACAGGGATGGTGTTATTTATGACCTTACCAATGATTAAGGCAAGAAAACTAGTGTTATGACACTCCGTTCCGTTTTACACTTTTCGTCGAATTTGAGACGTTGCGTGTTGAGTGGCGTAACTCAACGCCGCGCTTTGCTTTGGTATCAGAGCGATGAATGATAATATTAAATATTACTTTAAAAAAAAAAATTAATTGTTTCACTTGTTTTAGTGGAGATCACCTGCGCCTCGACAGGCCTCAATACATTTTGATACATATATATATCATTAATAACAATATAATTTGGAAATCACGTATGGTCGTGGGTTCTATTCCCTCTTGGATCTCGGAATATTGAGCGATGTACGAGAAAGGAATGATTAGTGGCCTAGGCTCCTTCCTGTCTGCCCTTACTATATGCGTCCCAAAATTTGATCTTCATCAAACTCAGAAAAAAATATTTAGAAACATTCTTGTAGACGTTCGGTCCGCACATTAATTTCTCATTATAATTTTAATTATACTAAAAATTTCGATAGTGGTGGGTCGTTTGAATGACATTTATTTAATGTGTCTGCATATATTTTTTACTTTTTAACAAGAAAATTATTTGATATCCTAAATTTTAAAATAGCTTGGTGTTATAAATAAAACGTATATAAAACGGGAGGCTTTGTACTTTAAAACGGACATTGGGCGTAACGGTCACGCAACCCTAAACACGATTTGTTTGGTATTCATTATGTGCCAAGGAACACTCACTATATTACCTATATAGAATACTAAAACAAGAGATCAAAGTCGAGAATAAAAAGGAAAATAAGGTTCTACCTCATTTGAACCTAGTGTCAAGACACTCCGTTCCACTTCCGTTCCCCACTTTCCGCCGAATTTGAGGCATTGCGTGTTGAGTGGCGGAACTCAACGCCACGCTTTTGCCTTATTACCAGAGCGTAGAAATGAAAACATTATATATTTAAATTGAAAATATTAAATATTTCATTTCCTCGATTGGGGATTGAACCCAGAACCTGTCGGTTAAAGACAACGCTTGTGCCGCTGCGCCACGACGGGCCTAACTTTATAATACATTTAAAAGCTCTGGAAACACGGCAAAGCGCGGCGTTGAGTTTCGCCACTCAACACGCAACGCCTCAAATGAGGCGGGAAGTTGGGAACGGAACAGTGTCTTAATTCTAGGTTCCCAAATTCTCTCTGCATACCCTGCCATGTGCGAGATACAGGGTGAAGTTGAAAGAAAAAAATATATATAAGTTTTTTATTTTGCCGAGTGAGAAATTAACCCAGAATCATCGCGATTACTGTCGCACGCTTATGCACGCTTGAATATATTTACATTTAGGTATAAATGTATATAGGTAATAATTTATTTTAATCTATAAATAAAAAAAAACTCTCTTTTCTCCGCCCACTCTAAGATTACTAATTTGTGTAGAGAAAACAAAAGCCTATGTGCCAATATCTATTTAATATGTAAATAGATTCCACTTACATCGTCCGAACTGAGTAGGTTATATTTTACTGGTTTCAAGGCTAACTTCTTAATTATTTTCTTTCAAGACTTACGTAATGTGTAAACATATTACCTACTTTTTATAAAACAGAAATTATTAAAATATTTATAACATTAAGCATATCTTATTATTTTTGCTAACGCCGTCTCCTGCACATGACACGGTACGCAGATGAGAGCTTGGAAATCTAGTGTTAAAACTCTCCGTTTCTCATTATACTAATTTTTCATTTTCTCGCTCTGGAAGGCAAAGCGCGGCGTTGAGTTCAACCACTCAATACTCAGTGCCTCAAGTTCGCACGAAAGTAGTGTAGTACAGAACGGAGTGTCTCAGCACTAAATTCTCTAATTTTCTCTGCCTAACCTGCCATGTGCGGGATATATCCGGAAACTAACAAAAATATATAAAGACATATATATAAGCCATAGTTTCCTCACCTGATCTTGATCCGCGTAATGCTTGTCGTTACCATCGTACGACCAGTAGGAGTGGTCAAAGGTGAAGTCCTTGTATTTCTCCCGGCTCCCATCGTTTTGTTCTTTGCTATTCTGTAAAGAGTATTAACCGTTATCCTCGATACTAATATAGATCTAGATTAGTGGCAGCTAAGTATATGTCATAGGCTGATGATGATGATGATGATCATAGGCTGATGATGATGATGATGAAGTATGTGGGTTGACAGAAATACGTAAGTAGAACACTTCATTCATTGAAAGTTACAGTTGATGAAATGGGTCAACAATTTTAGGGTTTTTAGGGCAAATGTTTATTTTTTTTTTCTTCACGCTGTACCCCGCACGGGATAGAATAAGCAGAGGGAATTTGAGAATCTATTGTTAAGACACTACGTTGCGTATTCCCTTTCCACTGAATTTGAGGTATTGAGTGTTGAGCGGCGGAGCTCAACGCCACGCATTGCCTTGATCCAGAGCGAAAAAACTATTTAGCGTTTGTATTTTGTAATCACAGAAACGGCTAACCAGATTTAAGTGCAGTTTTACGCTATTATATTTTAGCACCATTTCTTCAAGATCTACAGTTTGTTTTACTTACAACGGTTGTTGATAAATCAAAAAAATTACGTTAAATATTTTTACTATTCTTAAAGTGTTATTCCATACTTAAGAAAGAAAAATACTAAATTTAGAAACGTATAAAAAATTGAACGAAACAGGATTTGAACCCGCGCCTCTTGGAAACCGTCCAAGCGCTCTTACCAACTAAGAAGCCATTCGTTCTCACCATCTCCGTCGAAATTTGTATACGCTTGTTTTACTTTATAATTTTTTAAATCATTTAAAAAATAAAATAGTGAAATTCGAACGGGCGAAGCCGCGGGCGGGCGTTGTATACAGGTCTATATTTAACTGTATAATCATAATATAGTAGGTAACGATATTAAATAGCGAATCATTAATCAGCGTCATTGTGGCGCAGCTATAACGTGCTTGTCTGAATTTAATGATCGCAAGTTCAAATGTCACTAGAGAAATGCTACAAATTATGTATTATTCATAGGCGATATCCTCCGTCTAGATTTTATTTTACTTCCCGTTGTACCCTGGACGTATCAGAATAGGGCAGAGGGTACTTAGGATCTTGGTGTTGAGACACTGTGGCATTGCGTGTAAGTGGCGGTACCTAACTCCGTGCTTTGCCACGTTACCGGAACGAGAAAATGAAGACGTTAAATATGTAATTTTCTTCACAACAGTCGCACGCTGTTCCAGAACTAAAGGACTCGGGCCAGTACATTTAAAAGATGATGAAAATAGAAAGAAAACTAAAAAAAATATATAAATAAATCTAAAATTTTCTATATCAATGTCACAATAATGTCACAGAAACGTAAAAATAAAAAAGAAATAAAAAACAAATCACGATATACGACACGCGTCGTAAACACTTAGTTGTTACCTGGTTGCCATTATAATTAGCGGTTTATACCTAAAGGCCGGCTTTGTAAGGCGACCAGTTCTTTGTGTCTATGCCGTTTTATAGATGTTTTAACGATTTAATTGCAATAGTATCTACATTATGTAAGACTAAACGAAAAAAATATTAAGAATAATATATTTTTCTAGAGATTCACTCTATATCTGTAGAGAGAACTAGGTAACTTAATGTTGAGGCACTCCGTTCCCATTAGGACACACTTTTGTTTCCCACTGCACCGATTCCTGGATGGCCGAATCACGCCATGCTTTGCCTCGTTACCAGAGTGATGATATAAAAATATGAAATAATTAATTTTTCTTGAATGAGAATCGAAACTGCTACGTCTCGCGTACACATACACACGCTTCTCTTAAATAATTGTGTAAGTGTACAACAGGGTGCCTTAGCACTCTGCTCTCCTGCCCACTTTTCTGTATAAGAAAGATCTGAAGACATATGTTATAATAAATATCACGTTGCAAGTTTTATATAACACAATAGAATAGGTTTATAATAGAAAATATCACATCACTTTTTCTTATATCTATGTGAGGATAAAAAGTAAAATTTCATAAACAGTTACGTCAGTCCTTTAGTGGTACGTAAATATTAGAAACGCTCTATATGCTACACATACATTTTTGGTACCTTGGTACTTTTGTGGTAATAATTTAATTTTCTCAGCTCAAAAGACCATTTGAAATAAACGTCCTTATATAAAAAAAATTGTAACTATTTTTTTTTTTACGTCTCTGTGACATTATTGTGACATTGATATAGAAAATTCTAGATATATTTTTTTAGTTTTCTTTCTATTTTCATCATCTTTTAAATGTACTGGCCCGAGTCCTTTAGTTCTGGAACAGCGTGCGACTGTTGTGAAGAAAATTACATATTTAACGTCTTCACTTTCTCGTTCCGGTAACGTGGCAAAGCACGGAGTTAGGTACCGCCGCTTACACGCAATGCCTCAATCCACATGCCTCAAACACAGTGTCTCAACACCAAGATCCTATGTAATGATTAAATCTTATTCAATCATTTAATGCCATTATTTTTTTTCTTCTTTATTAAATATTGTGTTATCTGTAGCACCTATCTATTTCTCTTACAAATATTTATGAAAACCATTTTTCTTTTCCATAAATTTCAAATAAACTTTTACAAATTCATGAATTAAATTTACAAGTTTACTAAATTAAAATATTATAATCCCCATTAATTAAAGACACAATATAATATATTGTGATAGAAACGTGTGAAAGCAGGATGTTAATCATACTGATGTTTATGAGTCGTTTCTATAGACGATGTCATAGACTTGCACACTCAGCGGAAGGTCACTAGGTCAGTTTGAAATGCAATCTTTTTGGGTTAAATGGTCTTTATTCTGATTGAATTTTTTAATTCAATGCAGTGGCACAGTCAAACAGACAAAATTAGGCGTTTAGTTACGCCATTCGATAGCAATGTCTCAAATGGGACGGAAGATGGAAAACGGAGTGTGTTGACACTTGGATGTCTCAGCAAGAAATTGAAGCTGTTTACTTTTTAGAATTGATCACAATGTTAAACGTTAATTAAACAAGAGAAATCATGCTGATGACTTACAATGGCTAATTCTAAATTTCACTATAAAGAAATTTAAATATCTAGTAGGTACAGATAAAATATGTTTCATAAATATCATTTCCATTAAAATAATATAAAATGCGATTAACATGCATTATTAGGAGTCGTTATATTTTATATTACGAATTACGAAAAACACAAAAAAAAATATTTTAACGTCATATGCATATTTTACGAAGTAAGCAGAGAGGACAAGTTCCGGAACATACCGCCTCTAGTAGATGTTACAAACAAACACTAGTAACTACAATATTATTCGTGATTTTAAAAACTAACACTTTATATTAAAAACTGTCTATCTTGTGTCTTGTGGTCTGTCGTGGCGCAGGAGCCCAAGCATGTGACCTTAACCAGACAGGTTGTGGATTCGATTCCGACTCGAAGAAATGAAAATATATATCAATTTAAATATTTATTGAGGCCGGTCGTGGCGCAGCGGCACAAGCGTGTGCCTGTAACCGACAGGTTCTGGGTTCGATCCCCAGTCGAGCTAAAGAAATATTTAATATTTTCAATTTAAATATTTAATATTTCATTTCTTCGCTCTGGTAATAAGGCAAAGCGCGGCGTTGCGTTCCGCCACCCAACACGCAACGCCTCAAATACGGCGAAAAGTGGGGAACGGAAGTGGAACGGAGTGTCTTAACACTAGTTTCCCGGGTTCTCTCTGCCTACCCTGCCTAGTGCGGGATACAGCGTGAAGCTAAATATTTATTCTTTACTTTTCTTCGCTCTGGTAACAATGGAATGCCTCAAATTCTGCGGAAAGTGGGAAACGGGACAGTGTCTTACCACTAGGTCCCAAGATCCGTATGCCTACCCGGCCGTTACAATAATAGTATAGAAGGATAAATATTAAAATGAATCAAATAGACTTGATTACGTAAAAACAGACACTGTCGAACATCTGTTTCAATACTACACATGACATTGGCAAAGTTTATGTAATCATAATTTGATAATAGCTGAATTTTATAATGTTACAGAATTATAATCTAGATATCGTATCTTTCTATCGTTTATTTATTTTTAAAGTAAATTCACTCCCATACATTGTCATAAGATAAATATTTATGTTATTTTTCAATAATAGCAAGCTGAGGGTTGGTTAGCAAAGCGAGAAAGGCGAGCCCAAGTATTTTATATAATTGTTTTTATAATAAATGAAAATTATTTTAAAACTCACTTTTACAGTAAGCAGTCTTGTTTTCTTCCCTTCCATTTGGACAATCAATTTGGCATTCATATCCTTCTCTCTGTAACAAATTCAAATATGTTATTCAAAATACAAGATTTATTTTTTTTAAGGACAAGCAATTTACCACCAGTTCACTAAAGTTACTTCCTCAGACCTAAGATGAACTGGTGAAAGAAACTCAGTGGAACATGTTTTTTTTTATCAAAACTTTACATCATTTTATTGTAAGTGACAATGATACACCTGAAACAGCCTAGAGCAAGCATTTTATCCCTAAGTCATGTTATAATTTATAAAATTGTTACCTTTAACACACCAATACAAAAGTATACAAATTAACATTTGAAAAAACATAAAATTAATAAAAAATGTAAGTTATATTAATATTTCAAAAACATTTACATATGTAGTAATTATCAATATCAATAATTTATTTTAATCTAAGATAATAATGCAGTAAATAAAAGTGTTTTATTTAA
>DWMZ01005103.1:0-11195 GCA_018249855.1 Eueides tales michaeli | reverse complement strand
ATTTTTCTTTCCTAAGTGTGGAATAACACTTTAAAAATAGTAAAAATATTTAATAAACAGCATTCTCTCTTGCCAAACGATAATTCTAACGAATTGTCTTTGGGTAGCGGAAATTTGTAAAAATCTCTCTACAGAGATGCTAACAACATAAATAAGTAACAAGCGTATAAGAATTACGACGGAGATTGGTGAGAACGAATGGTGCTTGGACGGATTCTAAGAGGCGCGGGTTCACATCCTGCTTCGTTGAAGTTTTTTTTACGTTTTTAAATTTAGTATAAATCTGATACAATTTTATCCCAAGACTCAAATTGTCATAACCAGCTTCCACGATGAAGCTGGTTCACTGTCCTTTTAATCTGCAATCGTATCCTTATATATTTTGGAGTGAAATATTACGTTTTTATGGGTTGTAAAGTAGTTTTTTAGTTGTTGTTCGTTTGTTTATTAAGATACGTTTAGTACAATTGTATAAACGTGTTACGTTACATGATATAGATCTGTCGCCGTAGTTGTCGTAAGTTGGAAATATTTAATCACTATAGTTCTCTTTAAATACAGCATAATTATTTAAAAATGATTTCCTCGGTCCGGTGAAACGTCAGATCAGGCAGAGGAAGCTTAGGAACCTTGTGTCTAGACACTCCGTTCTTATCAAAACACTTCCGTTCCCCACTTTTTACTGAATTCTATGGGAAACGCAAGTTTAGTGGCGGAACTTAGCTGTAATATATTACCTATATTATGCCAGAAAATACGTAAAATAAAAAGAATCAAACAAAATATCAAAAGTAACAAGTAATTATTAATCATATAACCTTAAAATTTTAAATATATTGATTTATTTAAAGAAAAGTTTTTTTACAAAGACAAACGAATAATAATAATTGATATAATTTATTTTTAAAAATATTTTATATGCAAAATTTTAAGTGCTATTTGAATTTCATTATGTGGAATATATAAATAGATACTCAATTATATATACTCACTTTTATCTGTAGGTTAAATACTTGTATTACATATTTTAAGTATTTGAGGCCTGTAGTGGCGCAGGAGCACAAGCGTGTGACTGTAAGCACGACAGGTTGTGTGTTCGATCCCCATTCGAGGAAAAAATATATATGAAATATTCATCTATTATATCTATTTATTAATCATAATAGTTATATATACTTAATATTTATATAGATTATTTTATTTTATGTATATAGTAATATAAAGTAGTGCATTGTATTTATATAGTATTGTATTGTAATGTATTTTGCATATAAGCACACCTACACAATTAGGTCTTATATGATACTAATTAAATGATTAATGTTTTTATTTCTTCGTAAGACAAAGCGCGGCATTGAGTTACGCCATTGAATTCAAAACAAAACAACCAGAGCGAAGAAAATGAAACTTTATATATTTTGATTGTAAACATTAAATATTTAATTTCCTCGAGTGGGTACCCCACAATCTGTTGGTTACAGCCACACGCTTGTGCCGCTGCGTCACGATAGGCCTCAAGCAAAATTGAAAAAAACGTATAAGGTAAAAAATACGATGCATTGAAGTACTCAATCAATTGTACCTATATATATTTAAATTACATAAATATTTATATACTTCAAACAGACGTAAGTAACGGCTAGTTTTTTATTATATTTTTTGAAATTAAATTCTTTTTTGTTACAAACACATGTGATTTCACTGTACCTATCTATAGTCCACCGCCAATATGGATTTTCTCAGGGTCGCTCAACGAGGTGATCTTCTGGTTTACCTAACCCATCGCTGGGCTGCGGCTATTGATAGCGAGGGAGAGGGCCTGGCTGATAGTCTGGACATGACGAAGGCCTTCGATCGTGTGTGGCATGGGGAGCTCCTTGCGAAACTTCCATTTTACGGGCTTCCCTAGAATTTATGCAAGTGGATCGCTAGCTTTCTCACTGGGCGCAGCATCAAGGTCGTTGTCGACGGGTTCTGCTCCGAATACATGCCCGTCAATGCCGGCGTTCCCCAAGGCTGCGTGCTGTCCCCTACGCTATTTCTTCTTCATATCAATGATATGTTGGAGGACTCTAACATACATTGTTATGCAGATGATAGATCTGTGGACGCTGTATACTCCGGCCATGCAAATCTTACATTGACCAGTGCCGAAATTAATCTGTGTCTTCCGTTGGCATCTCTCAAGAATGTCTGGCATCAGGCATCCCTCAAGAATGTCTCCGTATGGGGTGAAAAGAACCTAGTCCACTTCAACCCCCAGAAGATACAAGTCTGCGCGTTAACCACTAAAAAACCCCATTTGTCGTATCACCAGTTTTCGAAAACACCTAAAGCCGCGCCCTGCATCAGTATATTGGGCCTGAGCTTTTCGAGCGACTGCCAGTATCGCGATCATCTAGAAAGCAAGGCCAAGTTGGCCTCAAAGAAAGTGGGGGTCATCAGCTGAGCGAGACAGTATTTCACGCCAAAACACCGTTTGGCCCTGTACAGGGCCCAGGTTCGGCCTCATGTAGAATACTATTCTCCCCTCTGGGCTGGTGCACCCTAGTATCAGCTTGAACCATTTGATCGCGTACAACGTAGAGCCGTTCGAATCGTTGGGGACCCAATGATCTGTAAGGGACTTGACACTTTGGCTTTGCGTAGAGACGTATCTTCACTGTGCGTTTTCTACCGAATTTATCACGGGGAGTGTTCGGGGGAACTGTTTGACTTGGTACCGCATAGTACGTCACAAGTTAATGTACTATCCACATCATCACTGTGCGGTTTCGTAGGAATTTCCTTCCACGCGCCACTGGAACGACCTATCCGCGGCAGTATTTCCAGGTCGATACGACATGTGTACCTTCAAAAAGCGCGTTACTTGACTTTTTAAGTTTTATTTTTTTTACTGAAATTAGAAATAATTCCTGGATGAAAATCTAAGAAGATTCCGATATACATTCTATCCAGAAGTTATTGCGTGATGAACTAACACATAGACAAACAGATAAAAATTCTAATATGCGTTTTTAGCTCCTAATATTGACGAATTACCCGACTCATTTTATATGTTATTTGTTTATCCAATGTTCATAATTACAAGTAATTATTTCACCAATCATAAGAAGCCAAATGAACGGAATAATGGACCATACATTCTTTTTGCCTACACTAGAACTACGGTAAGTTTAAAGGTACGGCAATAACTATAACCTTAAAGCTCATAATTCATTTAAATTAAAAATTAGCATCCACAGCATTATAACGAAAGTTTAATAAGAATATTCGAGTCTAGACTAGACACTAGATTTATATAGAAACTAAACAAAGCAAGTTGCTTTATTATTTAATTATTGCTGAAATTTTCAACGCTAGAGGATTAAATTTTGTTTTGAACATATAGATTTTTTAGTTGATTGACATTTATAATTTTTGATGATTTTTGCAAATTAATTCTATTAAACATATACATATAGATTCGATCAAACTGGATTTCAATCTGCACTTTTTTAACAGAGTAAGTAATTTAGTGTGAAAACACCCTGTTTCACACACCGTCCAACATTTGACACTCAGCGCCACAAGCGTTATAGCGTTATGTAGTATGTTGACCATAAATAGTATTTTTAAGGTTTTAATTAGAGGTCTGTCGTGGAGCAGCGCCAAAAGCGTGTGACTGTAACCGACAGATTCTTTGTTCGATCCCCAGTCGAGGAAATGAAATATTTAATATTTTCAATGTAAATATTTAATGTCTTCATTTCTTCCTTCTGGTAATAAGACAAAGCGCAGTGTTGAGTTCCGTCATTCTACACGCAATGCCTCAAATTCAGCGGAAAGTGGGGAACAGCGGTACGGAGTGACTTGACACTAAGTTCCCGGGATCCCTCTGTCTACCCTGCATTGTGCGGGATACAGCGTGAAGCAAAAAATAATAAATTAATAAAAATAAAAAAAGGTTTAAATTATTGATCTTAAACGCTGTAAAAATATATACTTCAGATGTACTTAATTCAGATAGTTGGAGAATAAGAAAAGAGAATATGAAGAAGAAAAGTCCAATCCAAAATTGGGCTAAAAGTGTTTTAAATAAGTTCCCTCTGCTTAGCCAGCTATAGGAGAGCGGAAAATCAATATTTTATAAATTATCTAAAAAATAATATTTATCTGGATATAGAAATTAATAAAAAACATTTCAAATTGTCCATGCTGACTCATAGCTGACAGCTAACTTATAAAAACGGAATAAGTACCTAAGTTGCCATCGCCTACAAAGCTCCTCATTAAAAATAATAAAGCTTAATTAAAATAAAATAAATACACTAAAATCAATATAGTTTATAGAAACTGGATTGGTTGTATGTCATTTTGATTATTTTGTTAATTCAATTTATTTAAATTTAGGAAAATATACATTTGTCATATGTTTTAAATGTTTTAATTACGTAAATATATTAAATATAAACAAAACTGAGGCTATAATAAAAGAAACCATCGGCTAGGAGTGAATGGAACACGTCAACCGAGGTTCCGTACGTTCCGTATATTCCAGAACTATAGATAAATCGGTAGAAGTAATAAAGGTAGCTTAATTAAGGTTGCGAATGTATGTACTAATTTGCCATGAAATTAACTACAACTCTAAAATTACAGTTAATTGCATCGCATGTGTCGTAGTGCAGAGGCGCAAAATAATTATTCAAAAAAATAATTTATTAAAATTTAAATCAAAATATTCTTTATTCAATTAGGAACTTTCGATTCGTCAAGTAACATAGAAATGCCTGTATGTCAGTCCTACAGGAAGCTACCACCGGCTCGAAAGGCGGGTCTGCTGAGAAGAGCCGGTAAGAAACACAACAGTTGCTCTTTTCAAAATATAAATTTAAGTAAATGTATGACGTAATTAGCTTCCTGAGTGAGTACCAACAGCGTTTAATCCTATGCATTCTTATCATGATAATAATCTTGAATTGGATAACATGCTTTGACCAACAATATATTTTTAACTTCAACTTTAAATTTTTGAAGTGGCAAGTCTGAAATTACTTGTGGAATTTTGTTACACAAATATACGTGTACCATGTCCCAAAAGGCCTACTAACTTTTTGAAGATGAAAACTAGAAGTGGTCAGCTTGTTTTTACTTCTTGTGTTGATATCATGTCTACCACTGTCCTTTAAGTAATTGTGGGTACTTTCTTTTCTACGCTCTAAACAAGGCAAAGCTCGGTATAAATATAAAACAAACTTTCTTTCCAGTTTATTTTCTGGTAAGATGACACAGTGTGGCGTTCAATTTCGACACTAACTAAAAATCTAAAAAACTTTGTTATGTTTTAACAATTATAATGGTTCTTAAGTTTAAGTGCTTTGTCTGACACATGCGTCAATAGAAATGCAAGCGATTGTAGATCAGCTAAACGCGCTCCATAGAGGTTTTGTAAATCTGTAAAGCTTATAGAACGGTGTCTTTAGAATCCGCGCTATCACTCTCTAGGCTATTGCAATTAATATAAGAATCAAAGAGCATGCGAGTCTCAACAAAGTAAAAAGAGAAATTTCTAAAGACCATATCCCACCTGGTAAGGAGCTAGAGGTCGAAGTGAGCTACCTTCGCAAGCCGAACCTGTCCACACAAATAGCTATTGATTTTGAATTGCTGGAAGACTTGAATTCCAATACCATTGATACACATAATATCGAGAGCGTCCGATTTTCATTGATGGTAGTAAAATCGAGTAAATTAGAGAACATGTGGGCATTGCTGGAAATGAATGACAAGAAAGAAAAATGCCGACGAATTAGCAAAAACAGCAGCACTTTTAGAAACTGTTCTAGACTATGATAAACTTCCACTGTCATATGTCCAAGGAATAATTAGAAAAGAATCTATTCGCATATAATAATATCATAAATAATGAAATATCCCGGACAGGAGCAGTTGCGAAAAGATTTCTCTCAGATGTAGAGCTCGCATTTGGAATAACAAAGATTTTGCACCTTTACACGTCCAGATGTTGATGGGTTATGACAGAATCGCGGAATGATTGTATCGATTCAATCTGAAAACTTCTTCAAGCTGCGAATGCGATCAAAAACACCTGAAAATCACATATTATTGGAATGTCCGAGATTAGCTGCTTACCAAGAAGAAAAAATAATCTCTGATCAACTAGGGATGGGGTAAAGAAACTGGCTCGAAAATGCTAACAATTCACGGGGATCAGGGTCTCACCAGCGCAACTGTTGTGGTTATAAACAGCAAATCGGCTAAGCTGCAGCTGCATGATAGCGTTTCGCACGCCGTCTTAGCAGTATCGCGGCACACCGACACCTGCACATACTACAGCGAAAGCAAAGATGATGATGCGATCAAAATGCTAATTCGAAATACGACGGGGACAACACATATTGGCGAATATAAGCTTTTATCTTTTAAATGGCTTTAAAAGATAGACATGCAGCAGTAATCCTTTTCACTATAGCGGTTATGCCCCTGCATAACAGTTATAGTGAAAAAGATCACTGCTGCCTAGTCCTATTATGAATTATTTAACTTTATAAAAATTCGTTTTGAATACACCAAGTAAAAGTTTATAATGTAAAGATATAAATAATAATTTCTTATAATAGATGTTAACTGTGTATATAAATAATATTGTATATACTATAAGACAATTAGATATAATAATAAGATACGGTCGTACGTATCAAAGAGTACGGTCCAAGTGTCTGTAGTGTAAATTATAATAAATATTAATAAAAAAAAACAATTGAAATGAAACAGATAAATTAAATATTAATAAAGTTTTTTGGTTATTTTTATTGCAATATTACTGTGATGTTATGATTAATTTAAATATTATATTACCTCCCACGCGCCACACGTGGAATGGCCGACCTGCGGCAGCATTTCCAGGTCGGTATGATATGGGTACCTTTAAAAAGCCCAACACCCACCTTGAAGGCCGGTAACGCATCTGTAGCTCCTCTCTAGTTACAATAGCCTAGAGAGCGATAGCGCGGATACTAAAGACACCGTTTTATGCTTTACAGTTTTTTTTAACGAAAAATCTCTCTGGAGCGCGTTTAGATGATCGATAATCGCTTGCATTTCCATTGACTCAGACCAGGCACTTGAACTTAAGAACCATTTTAATTGTTAAAACGTTTCCTATGCAAAGCCTAAATTTTTAAGATATTGAGTTAATGTCGAAATTAAACGCTACTCTGTGTCATGTTACCAGAAAATAAATTAAAAAGAAATGAAGAGACTTTTATATTTATATTACAGCTTCACACTGTACCACGTAAATGACAGCGTAGGCAGAAGAAGAGGCTCTCTGTTCCGTTTTCCACTTTCCATCGAATATTATGCATTGCGTATTGAATCATAAAACTCAATACCGAGCTTTGCCTTGTTTAGAGCGTAGAAATGAAAGTATTAAATGTTTTACTTCCTCGATTGGCGATACTTCTGCACTATGACAGAAGCGATATAATTAACTATAATTTCATACCAAAATTAGTACATACATCCGCAACCTTAATTAAGCCACCTTTAATACTTCTACCGATTTATATATAATTTTGAAATATAAAGAACCTCGGTGGGCGAGTTCTATCTACGAGTATACTCAGCTGATGTTTTCTTTTCTTATATCATCATGTTTGTACAGAATTAATATATCAGATTTAATACATTTATGTAATTAAAATATCTAAAACAAACGACAAATATTTATTTTTCTAAATTTATCCTCCAGAAACTGGAATATGTTTTAACATTTTATTTTAAACGATAACAAACTGAAGCAAACAACAAAAATGATATAAAACCAAACCAGTTTCTATAAATTATATTGATTTTAATGTATTTTTTTTATTTTAATGAAGTTTTATAATTTTTGGTGAGAAACTTAATATGTCTTGGCATCTTTGGTATTCATTTCGTTTTTATAAATTAACTATTAATTATGAGTCATATTCACAGTCCTAGACAGTTTTAAATGTTTTTTTTTGGAAATCTCACTATCCAGATTACTATTATTTTTCAGATTACTTATTAAATATTGAATCTCAGCTTTCGCATAGCTGGGTAACCAGAGGAAACTTATTTAAGACACTATTTGCTCAATTTTGATTTTTTATTTGCGGAACTTAGCACCGTGTTTGTTAACCTGAGTAAGGGAAATATGATGTATCTATCCATATCATAGATAAAATATATTGCCAAATACATATTAAGAAATCTACAAAAAAAAAAAAAATACATAATGTTAATAAAAGTAATAAATTTTCATTCTTTGATTTTTTTGAAGAATTGTAGTTATTAAAAGTATTAAATTTTCATTATTTGATTCCTGATTTCTATGTAGATCATTTATAAGAAATCATACATAAATATAATATAATTGTTTATCTTCTCTCTCTCTTTCTCTTCTTCTTTTTGTCTTTTCTCATAACTCTCTAATTTAATTCAAAACGTTAAAAAGTATTACCAATTACCAGAAAAATAAGAAGTATAGTACAAGCTATAGAAGTTAATATTTGTTAAACAAGAGTGAAAGACTCGTAAAAATCTTGTAATCTGGATTAGGTACATCTGGAGTATATATTTTCAAATGTGTTTTTTGTGAAAATTGTGAGAATATATACTCCAGATGTGAGATCAAGAACCTTAAAAATACCATTTGTGGTCAATTTACTAAATAACGCTTTACTTTGTGACCCTGAGTTCCACCTCTCTACGCAATGTGTCGAATCTTGGACAGGGTGATCAGACGCTAGATTACTTACTTTTTTTTAGCTTCACGCTGTATCCCGCACAAGGCAGAGTAGGCAGAGGAAACTCGGGAACCTAGTGTCAAGGCACTTCGGTCCACTTCCGCTCCCCGCTTTCCGCCGAATTTGAGGAACTCAACGCTGCGCTTTGCCTTATTACCAGAGCGAAGAAATGAAAACATTGAATACTTAAATTGAAAATATTAAATATTTCATTTCCTCAACTGGGGATCGAAACCAGAAACTGTCGGTTACAGTCACACGCTTATGCCGCTGCGCCACGACAGGCCTTAGGCCATGTTTAATATAATTCATTTTCGATAGATTGAAAAAAATACCACAAATTATAAATGTCAGTCAACTAAAAGGTCTGTGTTCGAAATTTAATCCTCTAGCGTTGAAAATTTCAACAATAATAAAGCAACTTGCTTTGTTTAGTTTCTATATAAATCTAGTGTCTAGTCTAGACTCGAATATTCTTATTAAACTTTTAATATAATGCTGAGGATAAATGAAATACCAGTCCTTTATTTAAAGGTCTCTGCTTATATTAACTTGATATTTTTAAACTTAATTTTTAATTTAAATGAAATTATGAACTTATCGTTGTTGTAGTGTAGGCAAAAATAACATAGTGTGAAAGTATCAAAGTATATATATGAAGTGATGAAGTTTAGAAGCTGAGAAGTTCAGAAGTATTGCTCTTTATATAGGGTGATAAAATTAAAATACACAACCTTAACGATACGCTAATTAAAGTCACAGAAAAAAACAGTTTATAGATGAGAAAAGCTTCTCAATTAGTCGATAGAATACAATATTATCAGACTTCAGAGACTGTTTGGAGTTGGAGTGGTAACTTTAAAGAGTTACTGAGCCATATTTTTGTAAAAGAGGTATCAAAACATTGGCACAACTGTAACAAGATATCCTTCTTATAAAGGTAGCAACGACAACCAAGAATGGTCTTTTCAGCAAGACTCAGCCCTAGGTCATAAAAGCTCGATCCATCGAGAACAAAACTTCTGGACTTCACCGGAGCTGAAGACTGGTCGTCATATAGTCCTGATCTGGATGATGGTTTATGGTCGAATTTAGAGAGTAAAGCTTAGCCATGATAATTTGGAGTCCCTAAAAGAATTCTGTTTGATTTTTTATGTATTAATCATTGATTAGCAATGTTAATTTCTTCTATAGAAAGAATGAGTGTTGCTATTGATAACTGACCTTAACGTTAAAAAGACTGTGTTGCAGCCAATGGAGACCACACCGGCTTAAATTAAAATATTTTGAGGTCTGTCGTGGCGCAAGGGAAAAGACGTGTGACTGTCGTGGGTTCTATCCCCACTGGATGAAGTTATAGAATATTTAATAATTTTAATTTATTTATTGAATATTTTCATTTTTTCGATCTATCCTCCTAAATCCTCTATAATTTAAATCAAATATGCTTATACAATTTATATTATTTACAATCTTACGTTACTCTGTATCTTTGCATTTATTTTATTTAAATTTTATGATAACTACTAATAAAACAATTACTTTTCAGTTATAGAAATAAATGAATCGTGAGCAACTAAAAAATAACAAAGCCTTCTCAGTGTTTATGTCATGTAAACCAACTACAAAGGACCTTTTTTATTTATGAATTTATACCTGGAAAAAAAAAATAGGGGATAGTTTTAGCGAAAGCATAAAAGTCTCAGAAGGCACGGCTCAGGGCTCTGTCCTAGGACCGTTACATTTTGTAGCTTATATGAATGATATGAGTACAATATTTAATAACTGTATAACTTATCAATACGCTGATGATACTTGTATGCTCATAGCTGCGAAAAATGTGAATGAAGCGCTAACATTATTACAGGAAGATTTCGATATATTAAATAAATGGTGTCATGATCGTAAACTAGTGTTAAATTCACATAAAACTAAATTGATGCATATTCATTCCCCAAACCTGAAAGTTGGTAGCAATATAAATTGCTATCTTATAGCACATACTCACAGCTGCCTGCACAACCCTAGCAAACACTGTGATTGTCCACCTATTGAAGTAGTACTTTCCCATAAATACTTAGGACTAACAATTGACCATAAGTTCAACTAGCATAAACATATTAATGATCTATGTGATAAACTAAGAGCATTTTTAGCAAACATTTGCGTTGTGAATAATATTTTAACATATAAAACTAAGTTAAAGCTCTATAACGCATTGGCAGATTCAATTATATCATATGGACTTAGTAGCTACAGTAGAACAGACATAACATACTTGAGTTACATACATCGGTTACAGGTCAGAATATTAAAAAAAATCGTCCCTTTTAAAGTTAAATTGCAAGCATCTACTAATAAAAAATCTCTCAATCTCTTTAAACACTGCCATATTATTCCTATTTACGACAAAATCAA
>DWMZ01005102.1:0-11196 GCA_018249855.1 Eueides tales michaeli | reverse complement strand
TATATATATATATATATATATATATATATATATATATATATATATATATATATATATATATATATATATATATATATATATATATATATATATATATATATATATATATATATATATGTATATTACAATATTTCTTTTGTTCGAACCCATAACCTGTTAAGATTACTCATGCTTATACGATTGCACCACCTTGCAATGATTATATAAAGAATAAGTTTTTTAAATTGTTATTTCAATACGATGGCTTATATAAATTGTTTTTAAAGAAAATGATAAAGTAAGATGTGACCTTCGTGACACAGTAGCATAGCGCCTTAATAAACACAGTGGTTTTAGGGGTTCAATTCCCCGAATGGCTATGGAGCCATTCGGGGAATTGATTGCACAATTGTTTTGTTCTATTATTAATATTAAAAATGTGTAGTTATTAAATTTTGAAATTACTGAAATTTTCCAAAAATTTACAAAATATATTTCCTCAAGTCCCAATTGAATTCTATAATCGTTATCAATAAAGTGAAACATATTTCCTTTCGGAATAAACCTATAGACGAAACTTATCAATGCAAATTATATTAGATTTTGCGCTCCAAGCCTTAACAGACGTCTCTCAGCCAACCGGTATGTCATATTATCTATAATGTATACTCTGAAAATCCCCAGAGGCGAGACAGCCATTCTTCGTAATAAAAATATTTCTTTTTTATTATATGCATACATAGAAGTTTTTTAAAAGAAAAAGTAAAGGAATTTTACGCTTTTCCCTCAATGCAGAGTAGGCAGAAGGTTAACTTAGCTTTAATACGTTCCTTTCCCCACATTTCATAAAATATATGAGAAATTGCGCGCAGTGCAATCTTGTTATATCTACTTGAACGGGAAAATAATAATAATTGAAATACATAATCGCTTACACGAGCGGGGTAAATATATTTTCTTCGCTTAGCAATTGAATTTATTTATTTGAAGCTTGTCGTGGCACAGCGGTACAAGCGTGTGACTGTAACCCCAGGCCATCGGTTCTCCTAGCTATGTGTCCCGCCCCCTGCCACATCAGCTGAGCGATCTTCGAGCAGTGTCGGTAACTTTTGTTCTCCTACGGATCTCTTCATTTCTGATTCGATCAAAAGTATATAGGTATAATATATAAATTTAGTATACTCTATACTGGTAACTTATATATTGTACTGAGACAGTGTTTGTCTATAAGAGTATTATTTCTTTAATATTCCTTATCTGGCATAAACAAAGCGCGGCGTAGAGCTACGAGTACGTCACGTGATGTCTGGAATTTGGATGGAAACGAACAACATAGTGTCCTGACTGTATGCTCTCTCCCTGTTGAATGTGGGATAACAAGTTTAAAAAGTAATACTATTATACAATAATATAATATCAAATCAATCAAATCATCACAGTGTTTTCTTAGAACAGAATAATTAATATAAAATAATTAATAATTTTATAAATTAAAAAACATGCGTGTCTGTAAACGCAATTGGGTTTTGAGTTCCTCTACTCAACACGCAATGCCTCAAATTTGACGGAAAGTGGGGAACGAAACGGAGTATATTATTACTAGGTTTCCAGGTTCCCTCTGCCTACTCTACCAAGTGTGGAATACAGTGTAAAGCTCAAAAAAAATAACAATTTTACATCTTCCAAACAATCAAAGACGTAATAGTTTTGTTAGTTCAGGTTAGATGCTCAAATATGAATTTCATTTTCAATTCTGATATTCTAGACTTTTCTAAAATTACTTATAGATTAGTAATATGTTTAATATTCTTAAATTCTTAAATATTCTTCATCTTCCACAATGAGTAAGGAAAAAATATTAATTTAAAAAAGTAGCGTGACGAGAACGAATGGCTAGAGTGAAGACACTCCGTTCTCATTAAGAAGAGACGTTCTCGACTTTCCATCGAAGAGGATTTGCTTGTTGAATGACGGAATCCAATACATCCCCTTGCCTCTTTACTAGAAAAGATGTTTTTTTTCTCAGCTTCACACTGTACCGCGTGTTGTCAATGGTAGGGAAGGCCTAGAGTACTAACAAATCTAGTATTAAGATATTTCCGTTTCCCACGTTGCGTCGAATTTAACACATTGCGTGCAACGCCGTACTTTGCCTTGTAACCAGAGCAAAGAAATGAAAATATGAAATTTTATTTTGTTTTCCTTTTTATATTTTAATAATAATAATGATTTAAATATTTTATTTTAGAAAATAAATATTTTAGTTTTTTAGTGGGGAACGGAACGGAGTGTGTTAGCACTAGGTTCCCGAGTTCCTCATGTTGTACCCTGCTAAGTTCTTGATTAAAAAAGAAAAAATAAAATATTAAATATTTTATTGGAAAGTTTCTAAATATTTTTTTTTTAATATTGATAAGTTTCTAAATATTTTTTTTAACATCAATGTTATGAAATACTATAATTCTAATGAATTAAAAAATGTTTTTTAAGACCTTTAAATAATTAATCATAATTAGGTAAATTGGTTCATTAATGGTTGTTATTACATAAAGCTTTACTATATAACTTACTTTGTACAAAGCATCAAGCACAGTCACATTTGTCCAATTGAATAATACAGACAGTATTATAACAAAAACAAACGTCATCATGAAAATGGTAAGAAAAAATCTTTATTAATATAGTAGCGGAGCAGTGTTTAGTTGCCATTCGATATGCCTTTATTGTTATTTATATACAAATTGAATAATTTTAAATTTATGTTATTATAGTTTGTGGCTCTCTTCGGCTTACTGGCTGTAGCTGCTGCTGCCCCAATGATAGATCCTGAAGTCGCAGCCCGACGAGCGCTCCCAGCTCTAGAGCACGAGGAGGTCCATGACGAATTCGGACAATTTGCTCTCCGCTATGTGACAGCTGAAGGCACAGTAGTCACAGAGCGAGGTCGTCTCGTGCCCTTAGCAGATGGATCTGGTTACGTCATGATCTTTGAAGGAGAAGTCTCTTACATCGGTGATGATGGAAAGACCTACGTGACGAAGTACAGCGCTGGCCTCGATGGTACTAAGGTTGAGGGGAATCATTTGCCTAACGCTCCTGAACCTATTGTAGCTTAGTTTCCAGTGTCTATTAAATATTAAATAAATAATTTATCAAACAAAAATGCTTTTAAAATAAGAATCTTTTCTGGTCTTAATACAAATTTTGTCTTTAAATTCCAACAAAAAATGACATATGAATACGTTTGTTTGTCAATTGTTTTTGGTAAATATGGTGTACCTATAAGTAGCTGATATTTTTTATATTAATGAAATTCAAAAAAAAAATACAAATTTGTATATTGTTGGTTTATTATTAATTTCACACAAAAGAAAAAATTATGCCCGTTAACTTAAGCTTTTAATTTTTTATATTTAAATTTCACATAAAAAAAATTAAAACAAAAAAATACTAGAGCCCTTTAAAAAATATTAAAAACCTAAATGTCTTTAACCTAAATGACTATACATCAGGCACTAGATGCGTATCATCAGTATAATCCCCCTTGGCTCGCCGCTCGCTACATCTCTGTACGAACATCGAAAGCGGTAAGGAGGCGCGGCACCACACGCGCGCGGCTCCCTTATACGACACGTCTATTGTAGTTCTAACATTACTTATGTATGGACGCCATCTGTAGGAAAATAAATAAAATATATATAAGATACTTTGTTCACAGACTGTTTAAAAAAACTTCTGCAACTAGGGATTGCGTCAATTTCCTTTAAACATTTAGAAATTTTGTCTAAAATTAGTAATATTTGTTGTTCTAGTAGCAAAACAAAGGACAACGTTGAATAGCTGACTATTAAACACGCAATGTCAAAACGCATAAATTAAGCAGTGAGTGAATAATATTACAGGACAAAAAAGGTCATCATATCTTAAAGTTCATTTTTCTTCTGTCTCCTAGACTATAATTATGCAGGAAGTTAAAAAAAATACAGCAAATATAGGAAGATAACACTGTCACTTTTTATTTATATTCTTTAATAAAATTCAATTCTAATCCGATTCGATATAATGCTTTTGCAAGTAACTAATTCATTTATAAATATACGGTACTTACTGAGGATTTTAATAAAAAAAAATATTCATACCTAGCTGTATACTGTACGTAGACACATTTCGTCTCCCGCGGACTCAGCGCCACGTTTGTAGGAAATAGACGATAGTCCTCGTCGTTACAAGTAACCACAACTTCTATAATTGCCGTTGCTGTGAAAATATACATTTTAAACATATTTTTTTGTGTGTATGTTATTGAGTTGCTGTGTGTGTGTATGTCTCTGAGGATGTGTATGTGTGTGTATGTGTTGTGTGCGTGTATTTTCTGATATCTCCAGAACCACTGAACGGATTTATATAGTTGAAACATTGTTAGATTCTTCTTAAATGCCTAAGTATTATTAGACAGGTAACGTGATAAAAGGTTTGTTTTGCCTACCTTAATACAGTCAAGAAGGAGACAAAATTTTAAGAAATTTGGATTAGAAAAAATGTTTATACCATTACTTACGACTGGAATGTGATATGCTAAAGTAACCCTTAGCAGTGCGTCCGTCGCTTACAATGCCCAGGTCGAGTACATCCGGTTCTACGTAAAGTCGTGGCTGGTCTATCAGTAGAGTGAGAGGTATCGTCTAAAATTTTTTATTGATGAGATTACAATAGCATTTAGAATGTTCTTGATATCAATTTGTTGTATTTGTACATAAATAATAATACAGGACAAAACAGGTCATTATATGAAAAATAAATTATATTGGATGGTAATTCTTTAATTTAAAATATTTCAATTGTATGATATATTATCTAATGTTATTTTAAAATTAGCTTCAACTGACATACAACATATGTAGATATACAAATAAAATCAAATCATACCAGCAACAGAACATCATCGATATCGTACAAAAATAGAGTACTAGTATGAACACTTTGCGTTGGATATTCAGTATCGTAGTCCTCTGGCCAGTACTCTTGAGCGCTTATACACACGTCCACGAATATCTATATAAATATAATGACAATAATAAGAATATAGTTCGAGGCCAAATGTAATGAAATTCATTGTAACATAACCATTGAAAATTGATTTTACTTGCTATTAACTAAATTATATTCAATTTTAATTTATCATCGCCTCATTCATGTGGCATTAGCGTATGACTATAAGCGCGAAAGATTGTGAATTCGATTTCCATTATAGAAACATTTAACATTTTTATTTATTCGCTCTGGTAACAAGGCAAATTACAGCGTTGAGTTCGCCAACCGAGATGCCAATGCTTACTATGTGTGGGATACAGGGTTAAATTGAAAAAATAATGTTTCCTCAGACCTACAAATAAATCTTTGTCTTCAATCTAAGCTTTTCAAAGGCAAAAAATTGGCATTACTTGCCTATCTTTATTTCTTGTATTTATACTAATGTTTAATATGTTGTCGGAAAAAAAGTATAGAATAAATATTGTTAAGTAACAGTAACAATATTAATAAATATCTTTAAAAACATTTCACAGAGAATCTCTGGCTTTTAGGTTATAAAAATCTGACAGTTATTTTTTGAAAAATGTATTGAATTAACATCTGCCATAAAGCGGTATTACATAAGATAGAATGCTAAGAAAATAACTAAAATAAATAAGTTGGGCAATATTACCGCCAGTTATTTGTTTTATTTTTTTAATTGCAAACGCGGCTAGCTGATTTTACACGCAAGTCTGGAAAACCAGATGAGAGTTCTACTGGAGCTTGTAATTTACACAAGAAATTTTTTGCTTCTAATACATTGAAAGTTTCTCCTTTAATTTCATGACTAAAGTAACGTCTCTTTACATTTGGTAAAGTAAATTCAATACATTTGGTTTCTTGACATTCAACATATGATTTTTATTAAGAAAGAATCAAATCAATGATGAATTTTCTATAACTTACATAGGTTTTTTGCATAATAAGGTAAATCATTAAAACATAAAGTAGAAATAGAAGGGGACCAAGAATATATCCTTGTGAAACGCTCATCTTTAGAGTAGATGCAGATGATTTTTTATTATTTAGTTGTTAGCCTTTTGGATTATTTGAATTAGATACAAGGCAATAAGACCAAGAGTAGCATCTTGTATACCATAATGAAAATATAATCTAAGTAAAGATTATCAAAAATAAATAATTCTTTAACTGGAGTATAATTCTTAATGTAATCACGACCACATCAGTACTGCACACTGGTAATCAACCGTTTATCGTTTTATACCATAATATCTCATACTCTCATAAAATACCTCAACAGAGCTCCCCGGTAGTAGTTCCGCGTCAGTCGTCATAACTGCAGTAGACGTACAATGTGTGTCACACACACGCGGCGCGAGGGACGCGCGCCACGTACCTTGCGGGGGGACATAGAGCCGCGTCAGTGCGCCTGAGGTGCCAGCGTTACGAAGATGAAAGTGCTTGCGTAACCTGAATGATTTACGGTTATTTTATTTGAATATCGTAGCGTATGACGTATGACAGTGTACTGCCACTTAGCACATTAGTAGAAAACCACGTTAGTAGAAAACCAACAATTTCAAATATATTAGCTATTTCATATTAATTTCCTTATTGGTTATGCTGTATCGTGTACTCTACACGTTTGAAGGATTAGCATAGCGAGCGACAGGCTTGTCCTTGCCAGTCCTTTAGAGTGCTGAAACTTTCCATCTACCACCATGTGTATTATACAAAGGCGCACTGCCAGGATGTCCTCTCAAATATGTATAAGTGACGATGAATGTGGCGTTGGGGACCGCCACTCAACATGCCATGACTAAAACGGAGGACGGAGCTACAAGCAGCTACGTAGAATGTAAGAGAAGGGTTGGAGAAAAACGTAAATGACAATCGATTTATAGGGCAACCGAGTCGCTCCGTATTACACCAGGTAATAGTTAACACTACTATAGGTACATTAATGAAATGAATGATACTGTAAAATATCAGCACATCTGCACGTTTGGCTTTGGTAATGAAGTATTGTTACCGGAACTATTACACGGCGGTAAAACGTAAGTATTTCAAAAGCTCAATGAAAAACAATATGAATGCTATGGATATACGGTTTTTTCATATGAAACGCAAAGTTATTTTAGCTAATCGCATACTCAATAAAGATATACACAGAATTGTAGGTACTAGCGTGGATGTCGCGGTGAGAATAAAGAAGAAAGTGCTTTAGTGGTTTGGCAAGTCTATCGTCGAAAATATTTATAAAAGAAAAGTGAGCGGTAAGAGGAATACCCTGTAGAGGACTCCCAGGACATATAAAGGAGAATGGAGGATAGTGGACGAGGCAAAAGAGGTATGCCGAAACCGTAGCGCTTGGCACATCGCTCTCGTGGACTCGGACATTCTCTAGTGTAATATTTGAATATCTCTATAATCATAATGTAAAATAGTACACACTCTCATTTACCTCATAATATCGCTGCGCGGTATATCTAAAGCGCACACAGCGACCGCCACTTCAGTACAAGACGCATGTACACTCGCAGATCGCTGCGCCGCGCGGACCTGCATATACTGGACGCGTGGAATTGGTCGATACCAGCCTTTACTAATATAACATTTCATTTATCATTATTTTTGAATGAAGTATGATAGAATTTAAAAGTAACAAAAAAATTAGTTATGAAAGAGGGTGATCAAAATACTTTATTTCAGTATCGAAGCGACGCTTATATAGAAAACAGACAGCATTTGCACTAAACCCTCTTCTTATCCCTTTCCCTAATTTGCAAGTTTAATCTTAAAAACTTTCTTACGATCCTAAATCTTTTTAGAAGAGTTCTAGTCTTTAAGTAAAAAAATGTTTTGGTATATAGTTACCCCGCTGTAATGGTAGGTAGTATACGCAAAATAAATGTAGTATTGGGCGCCTGCTCTCGCATTTCCAATAATTTTATATAGAATTCTCCTTTTTCTTTTGCCTTAACAATTACTTCATGTGGCCTTATCTGTTAACATATTTTCTTAAATTATTCTATTAATTAGCAAATATTTTCTTTCGTGGCTTTTTATTATTATAGATAATTACTATATATCTTTAAATACTATTTTTATACATTCGCTTAGACTTTTGAATTTATTAATTATGAGATTTTTTTTATCTTGATATGAGTTTACTTGTTTATTTTGACAGTCTCGTAAATGATTATGAGGTCCTTTCAAGTTTCTGATAGTAGTTATTGTAAAACTTAATATATTGAGTATTTACAATGAAACAATCTGTCACTCATTGACAACAATAGCCAACGAAGCGTGAACTTTCTAATTTAAAATCCAAAACTGTAACTTTGACTATGCATGTTTTAAATTATATATATGTAGCAAAACAAACAAGCTGAATTTAGTGTTAAGATAATTCGTTTTCCCCATAACTTTCGAAACCTTGCGTATCTATTGGCTCAACATAATGGTGCATTTTTTGTTACCAGAACGAAGAAGTGAAAGTAATTAATTATTCCAATTGAGCATTAAATTAACACTAGTTTTATTCCCGTTGACGCATAATGTGGCAGTTCAAAGACGGCCTATTTAAAAAAAAAAGATAGTAAAAAATTGCTTAAGCGCGGCGTTGAGTTCCACCACTTAACACGCAATGCCTCAAATTCGGCGGAAAGTGGGGAACGGAAGTGGAATGGAGTGCCTGTACACTAGGTTCCCGGGTTCCCTCTGCTTACCCTGCCTTGTGCGGGATACAGTGTGAAGCTAAAAAAAATGCGTACGTACTTGATAAAAACTACTGTCTTGAACCCCATAATCGGCAGCTAGGTAGAGTTCTACGCCAGTGAGCATATCTTCATACAAGCTGTCTGACTGATGCGACTGTGCGTCAAAATCTTCTGCATAAGTTTATAATATTTAATAACATGTAACCTAAGGAGACTTTTGGAGGCATTGTGTATTGAGTGGCGGAGCCCAACGCTGCGCTTCATTTACCAGAGCAGGGAAATGATTGTTGCTCTATTGCTAATTTTTGTTTTACTAAAACCGAAACTGAGAGTAGAAAAGAATATGAAAAGAAATCATTAACTAAAATAAACTAAATATATATATTCTATATATCAGTTTTTATATAAGTCAGTTTTTTACCATAAAAAATAAATCATTAGAAAATGAAAGAAAAAAATCATATGTTTACATAAACCGTTGCTTTAAGTCTAACCTGTTTTTGTTCCAATTATTCTTTAAACTGACAGTGTTTTAAGGTAATTTTTTTCTAGCATTATACTGTATATAGAAATAAAATGGTAAAAACTTATATATATATATATATATATATATATATATATATATATATATATATATATATATATATATATATATATATATATATATATATATATAGGCAGGGTAGACAGAGGGAACTTGGGAACCTAGTGTTTAGACAGTCCTTTTTACTTCTGATCCCCACTTAACCCGGAAAGTATTTATTTAATAATGCTTTGGCTCGTAATGTCTGTAGTGGTTACAAAATTTTTTGTTAAGTATGCCGCCCAATATATGATGCCCTTTTCCATAGTTTACTTTTATAAGCAATACGATCCAATAAGATCGTGTGATAGGTCTCAAAATATTATATTAATTTTATTTGATTTTTGGTAAAAGTCTTTTAGCGTACAACATAATATTAGAGTACCGTAGTACTGCAGAGTTTACAATGGTTTGCAATGGAGCATCGTTTATTTCTGCATTTTGTATGAAACTCGTCGGTTTTGATTTCACACCTCTGCGGTATTTCTCTTGAATTTAGAGTTGTGAGATTGGACACTAAGTCAGAATAAGTGTCATATTTTATAACTGTAGATCCATGATCCACAACAAATGAAAAAAATACCAAGCGAAAATGTATCGAAAATCTTAACCCAACAATTATCATATACATGAAAGCGATACATTTTTGATACAAGAAACTGATACTTTTTTAGAATTTGGTTAGTAAATAGATAAATAAGTAGAGAACGCCAATATTTAAAAGTTAAAAGCTGTATAGCTTACCGTTGAAAGCAGTAACACAAGAACAAGTAGGCGGAAGCACGTCATAGAGACGTATGTAGAGACGGAAAGGCAGCGAATCTTGAAGATATTCTGTAATGTACAGTAAAAAACATACTTAATTTAATGCCCTATCAGAATGAATTTATTTTCCAAAATTGATAAATAAAGGACATTATGATATTTTTCGGTTTTTACATATTTATTCCGACCGATCGACATTAAAGGTATTTTCAATTTTTTAACATATATTTGAATATTTTTTTTATAAATATTTGGATAATTTCAGATATAGGCGAGTATGAATGAGATCTATAACGAAGATACTTTGCAATGTTTTTTTGGAAATTTAAAGATCCGTAAACCGACTTAGAATTCTCTTTACATCCGTATCTGATCCGCCGTAGACGAGTAGCATTGTGTGCTACGAGTCTACTGTGTCTACGGCAATAATACTACAGTACAATTATGGATAACAGTCTATAAGCTGATATTTATATTTATTACATAAAATATAACTATATTACTATATTTAATAATTATGTACCATGATCCCTCAAAATGTAAGGATAAATAAGTAGATCAGCTTGTGAAGTATTTGTAAAGCGGACAATGCGCTCGGGATCGGAATTTGTCATCCTGTAACATATATTTTGTATGGTTTATACATAAATATACACTAAAATTACATAACTGAAGAGTTTATTTGTTTGAGCGCCCTAATATCAGAAATCATATTAGCAGTTAGTGTCTATAGAAAAATATACCATAAAACAGGTGGCATGCCGTCATGATCAGAGGGTCGTAATAGGAATTGCAGTGGTGGACCGATCACTTCCGCCCACACGTCTATAACAACAGGCTCTAAATGTTCTATCTGCAATTAAATCGCTAATAATTAATATAAGAACTATTATTTACTTTTTTATATCTGATATGATAAAGCTACACCACTTAAATTAAATTAATTAAAAAACGAATATCCTAAACAAAAAAATTTCTTTAGCCCACAAAGATATATATATATATATATATATATATATATATATATATATATATATATATATATATATATATATATATATATATATATATATATATATATATATATATATATATATATATATATATATATAT
>DWMZ01005101.1:0-11198 GCA_018249855.1 Eueides tales michaeli | reverse complement strand
AGCTTGAGCTTGAGCTTGAGCTTGAGCTTGAAAACAAATTAATCGAAAACAAGGTTTAGATATGAGATAGTTCTAGCGCATGGAATTTGACTGAAAGTGTTCACCGTCCACCATGTTTTCGTACAGAAAACGAAGAATGCAATGTTTGACACTAGGTTAATGTTACCTAGCCTGTTCTATCTAGGTAGAGCAAGAATGTAAGAAAAATGTAAATAAAGAGGTCATTATGGCCTAGTAAATATTTAATATTAAATTGAAATTAAATATTTAATGTTTTCATTTCTTCGCTCTGGTAATAAGGCAAAACGCGGCGTTGAGTCACCCAGCACGCAAGGGCGGAAAGTGGGGAATCGAAGTGAAACGGAGTGTCTTAACACTAGGTTCCCAAGTTCCCTCTGCCTATTCTGCCATGGCTGAGTAATACAGTGTGAAGCTGAAAAAAAAATCGTTTTAATACTAGATTCCAAGGTTCCCTGTGCCTTTTATGCCATATACGGAATACAACGTGAAGCTTTATTAATACGATATACTTTCCGATTTGAATTATATCTAACTTTGATATACAAAAGCCAGTGAAATCAAAAATTTCCATTTCCTTAGAGGTTTTCCCTATAGGTACCTTATCAAATATGCATTACTGAGAATAACAAATCCGATGCAGGTGATTGTTGGTGAATCAATAAGTTGTACACGAATGAATAAATGAATGATAGGAAATGAAAATGTAAAAATAGTTACACTAGAACTGTGAAAGTGATCTGCTTTCGGCTTCGCCTGCTGGAAGTACAAGATTTTTTTTATTTCACGCTGTATCTCACACATAGTCTACCGCAATGAACTAAATTTTCGAGTAATGAAGCGCACTTAAATCATTAATTAATTCAGTATCCCGCACATGGCAAGGTTAGCAGAGGGAACTTTTAAACCTAGTGTTACATATTACTACTTAGTAGTTAAATATTTTAATTGAAAATATTAAATATTTCATTTCCTTGAGTGGGGATCGAACCCACAACTTGTCGCGTTTACAGTCACATGCTTGTGACAGGCAGCCAAATAAGGTCCAAAATACTATTCTAAAGGAGATATTTTCTAACTATGGCAGAATTACTATAGGATATGTTGTTAATGTATTTTTATTTCTATAAAGAAATAGCCTAGTGTAATGCGTCTCCAAAATCCTTATAAATACTATTGGCCAGGCAACAAAGAAAATGGTTGAAAATATGCTTCTATTTTTCTGGGTCACATCTCATGTTAATAAAACTATCTTTTATATACTAATCTTAAATTTCATATGAGTTTGTTCTTTGATTATTTATATTATTTGTGACCAATTTCAAAGCCATTGTATTTAAAAGCGGAACTCAACGCCGCGCTATGAACTTTTTAACCGAGCAAGTATTACAATTAATTTTACCGTCCGGACCCGTCCGTTACAGTCAGTTGCTAAATCTCTGTGCTACGATGGCCTCTGAATAATTAGTTACTATCTCTTAATTATTTTATACTCCACACTTTATATTGATCGCTTGAAGGTAAAATTTAAACAATTTTCCGCCTTTTTTATAAAGTAGTTCTTTTTATTCTTCATAATTTTAGCAATTGCACTTTCAATAAACATTTTTTCTATAAGATTATTCAGAAGAAATCCTCAAACTATACTGCATACAAAGCTTAATACACGAAGCTAATAATAATCAAATTTACGTAATATAACTTATTTTCTTTAGTAGGTATATACAACATATACCTACTAAAGAAAACAATCCTGCATTTAACGGGGTATGCAAAGAGAAAGAAAAAAGGAAAGGAAATGTAGGGAAGAAAGAAAAAAGCAAAGCTCGTGCTTTGCTTTTTCACTAAAACGTTAAATTCCGTCACTCAACCCGCAATGTCTCAAATTCGGCGGAAATGCGGAACGGAACCGAGTGTCTTAACACTAGGTTTCCTAGTTCCCTATGCCTATCCTGCCATGTATGGGAAACAGCGTGAAAGTAAAGAAAAATTAAAACAAACATTTAAAAAAAAACATCACTAGCAAACCCACGTACAAAGATAATTTCAACTATAATCGTCGAACATTTGACTCATATTTCACTTACTATTTACATTTAATATGGACTTAATGATGCCTCATTTTAGTATTCTACTTCTGACCTAGGCTAGGATAATAACGGTTATGATGTATTTATTATAGTACTATCGCATTTGAGGCCAGTCGTGGCGCAGAGGTACGACAGTGGGACTGTAAACGTTAAAAGTTGTGAGTTTGATCCCCATTCGATTACAACTTCACAATGTATCCCGCACATGGCACGGTGAGTGGCGGATCTCAACGCCGCGCTTTATAAATTACATTTTTATATTTTTATTCCCTCTCTTTGGTATCATGGCATCAATTTCTGGCACTCAACACACAATGCCTCCATAATTTGATAGAAAGTGGAAAATGGAAGCGAAGTAATGGGAATAAAGTGTAACAAAACTAGGTTCTCAGGTTCCCTCTGTCTACTCTGCAATGTGCTAGCTTGAAGCTAGAAAAAAAGTTAAATCAATATCATGGTATCGTGCTATATACGGGATACAGCGTGAAGTCAAAAAAGCTTTATGAATTATAACATAAACATTGATAACCTGTCGTGGCGCAGAGACATATGCGTGCAAATTTAAATAGGGCAGGTCGTGGATACGTTGCCTACTCGAGGAAGTAGTAGTTTAATATTTCTTTTTCTTAACACTGGTAACGAGACAAAGCGCGGCGTTGCAATCCGCGACTCAACACGCAAAGCCTCAGATACAGCTGAAAGTGAATGGAAGTGCATTTATAGGAACGATGGCTTTTAACACTACGTTCTCAAGTTCCCTCTATTATCTCTGCCATGTACGGGATATAGCGTGCTGAACATTTATATTACATATTATATAGAAGTATACGCTCAAAGACTTTATCTTTCTCAAGCAATCAGCTAAAATAACTTCCCTTTCTACCCTACAAAATACAAAAAAAAGAACTTCCTCAAACGATTGCAATTGGGCTATTTAAATAATAAATGGCAGTGATTGTTGAGTCCATGTAAGTCTTCCATTCAGTTTTCAACGGAGGCTATAAAATTGTCGATTTGGGAATCAATGACGCGGCGTTCCGTAACACTGTAGATTATGGAGTGCCTTTTATATGTAAGTACTTGGATATCAAATGTTGAGAATTCACATTTGGATAAGACACGGTTTATGAGTTTTTTATTGCATTTTCCTTATATAGTTTTCATTTCCTGTTTTTCTTTTAGCTTCACGCTGCATCCTGCACATGGTATAGTATGTAGGGGGAACTTGGGAACACAGTATTAAGGAACTCTACGCCGCCCTTTGCCTTGTGCAGAGCTACCAGAGCGAAGAAATGAAAATATCAATTATTTTAATTTGAAAATAATAAATATATCTATCACATCTTCGGTGTTGATCGAACCCTCAACCTGTCGTTTATAGTCACACGATTGTGCCCCCACACCACGACATAGGTCTCATAAGGTTTTCCAATATTGAATGAATTTGGAAACCGTCAACAAAAGCGGGCGAGTATCAACGTAGTAGTTGGGGGTTCGTTTTGCCCTCGGCGGTATAAAATCTTAAATATTTTCGTTTACTCGCGGTAGCTTGGCACTATCTTAGAATTATAAAACCAAATTGTGAAGTCAACTTAAATGAAATTGAGTATAAACTACCTACAAGTGTTGCCAATATCAACGCAATCGATCTTCATTTGTTGCTGAGCGTAATCTGTTGAGCGTAGATGATATTAGCTTACGGAAAAAATATTACACTACATACTTGAGACTAGTTGTGGCTTCAACTGTAAATGCGACGGGTTGTGGGTTCGATCCCCTCTCTAGGATATGGAATATCAAATATTAAGGCTAAACGCCTTTAATACCTTATTTTGTGCGAGAAGTTTATAACTGAAATAAGTACATACTTTAAAGTACAGCTCAGGGAAATATATAGGTTAGATAGTTACAAATTATTAGAATAAGCACGACATTGAATTCCACTACTCTACATGCAATACAATAAATGCCTACTGAAAAAAATAAAGATCACTCGAGGCAATGAAATATTTATTATTTTTATTTCTCGCTCTAGTAACGAGGTAAAGCACTGCGACTGAAATACAATCTATAATTTCATTTCATCGCTAAAGCAAAGCGCGGCGTTAGTTCCACCACTCATTAGGTAATGCCTCAAAATTCTGCGGAAAGTGAGAAATGCGTTACATTTCTCATGGTTCGAGTGCCTTAACAGGTTTCCCTCTAACTACCCTGCCAAGTGCGGAATACAACATGAAGCTAAGTGAGCATGAGTAAAAAAATAAACTTGTAAAGTTAAAAACATAGTTATTTGTATTAACAAGCATTTCAAATTTTTACGGACTAAGTCATAGGTAAAAGATATAAATATTCTTATAATTCAATCGGGCGAAGTCGTAGCGCAAGGGCGGCGATCATGTGACTGTGAACGACAGGTCGTGGGTTCGGTTCCCAGTCGAGGAGGTGAAATGCTTAATATTTTCAAATCAAATAATTAATATTTTCATTTATTCGCAAATACGAAAACGCGGCGTTGAGTTCCGTCACATAACACGCAATGCTTCAAATTAAGTGGAAAGTGAGTAACAGAACGGAGCCTTAACACTAGGTTTCCAAGTTAACCTTTCCTACCCGGCCATGTGCGGGACACAGTTGAAAAAAATGAAGTTTATTATTTTATATAACAATTCATGTACATATTTTATGTATAAATTTATTATTTATTTATTTCTATGTTCAAATTAGTGATGTCACTTCTCTACAAATGCAAGAATGAACTTACCAATAACTCATTATATCACAACAAAGTTTTCAACCAAAGTGTGAATTCCCTACATAAATCAAAAACTTTAAGACGGGCTCAAGTCGAAGACCTGCGTCAAACTAACAGTTTTTTTTTTATTACGAATTTGTGATATGAATACAAATGTTGTGAAAAAGATTGGTTCAATATTTATAGTTATATATGGATTTCTGTTTTTTAGCTATCTCAAAACTGGGCTCGCGGATAAAAGTTGGTGCTAAGAAAAAAGTTAAGTTACGTCTCCTAACAAACAACTAAAAACGCATGAAAAAAAGAGAAAGAAGTTTTTGAACCTCTATTTTCGCGTCTAGATGGGTAACGGAAGTAGAATGAAATAAATAATACTTTTATTTATACAGATGTATATATATATGTATATTAAATAAAACAAGGTGTCAATCTTGAACGCTGTGGAAATACAGAAGTTTTTACTAATCGAAAATAAGTAAATATATAAAAAACCGGCCAAGTGCGTATCGGTTGCTTACCATAGGTTCCTTATCATTTTAGTTACAACGCTATATCATTCTATTTCCAACTATATTACTTTTATTTTAATATATTAAATGAATGTATTGTTACCAATGCATACTGAATACATCATTAACGCTGATAAAATGTTATGTTCTTTTATCATTTATGTTGAGAAATATTTTTTTCTATAATTTTGGAGTAACGTTATCAAACTCTCACGCACACATGCATATACGTACATATACACAAACAAGATACGCGTGAAATATGTGATCTTTTCCTTGCAGCAGCATAATGAAATAATATGAGAAAATTCCAAAAGTGAAAAATGAGAGGAAAATATTACAACATTACAAACTTATACTAAATTTAAAAACGTATAAAAATTTGAACGAAGCAGGATTTGAACCCGCGCCCCTTGGAATCCGTCAAAGAGGCGCGGGTGCAAATCCTGCTACGTTTAAATTTTTATACGTTTTTAAATTTAGTTTTTTTTTCCTAAGTGTGAAATAACATTTTAAAAATAGTAAAAATACTACAAATTTAGCTTTATAAACTTATTCGCCTCGTACTTAAACCTATAAAGGTTTGTGTTTTTAGACCTATTATAGTAAAATTTGGCATGAAATTAAAAATATGCAATTTCAATACAGAAAAACTCCTAAAATGTAAATTTATATTTATATTACTGATAAAATTTATTATCAACAAATATTATACCATGATCTGATATGCGGAATGATCTGATATGAGGAATTAGTTAAATAACTCTAACAAGAAAAAACGCGGTGTTGAGTTCCACCACTAAGCATGCAATATTTCGAAAATTATGTGGAAAGTAGGAAAAAGAGTGCTTTTACACTGACACTGACTTTTCCATTATCACAGGCCCCTAACGATGCATAAATACTTGTAATTTTTGATTAATTTATTAAGTAGCTTGACTTTCTGTGGTCCTTTTGAGGTACGGAACCCAACACAAGAAAATTCAATTCAAAAATTCAGAAATAACAATGGCATTAACTAAATAAGATCACTCTGTCGTCATAATTTAATAGCAAACGAACAACTTTTTAAAGAAAATAATCAATTTTCCATATAAATTTCCAATAAACAATTGTACAGACAATTTAACCACAGGCCACAGATCTACGTTCTCATCTTATCAACGCCATTGGCCGGACGCCAGCGTTGCTAACACTGGTCCGTAATTCCGTTCTGCGTTTAAAATATAGCCCAGTGGCCTGTTAAATTGATATTGTAATATACATTTTAAATAATTTTATTTTAGATTCACGCTGTGTCCTATAGGTGGAGTGAACTTGGAAGCCGACTGAATGTAAAGACATTCCTTTCCAATTCCCGAATTCCACTGAACGGGGCTGTTTAACGGGGCGCGCTTTGCCTTGTTACTATTAACACTATTGATATTTCATTTTTTTCCTCCCAATGAAAATATAACTTACAAATGAATAAGATGATTTTATTTAATTTCTCCAGTCAATATTGATATTTCCTGTTAAAAAAAACGTAGTTATTTATTATGTTTTTATTGAATTATTCTTATTTTAAACTTCTTTTTTTATTTCGCAACGAACTTGTGAAGCTAATGTTAAGGCACTCTTATTCCGTTAAGATACACTTTCTCACACTCACCGCTGAATTTGTGGCATTGTGTGTTGAGTGTCGGAACTCAAAACCGTGCTTTGCCTTATTACCGGGCAAAGAAACGAATATATTAAATATTTAATTTCCTCAGGTGGAAAACAAACCCACATGCCCCGCATTAACAGTCACCACGCACGCTAGTGCCCCAGCACCACGACGGCAATTTAGAGAAGGCAAATTGACAAAAAAATGTTTAAAAAATACAAACGGTCTTTATAATGTTTGCTTTTACCAGCGGCTTCTCCTTCGTAGAGAAATCAAAATAACAAACGGACATGTGTAAGACTTTCTATATCGATGTAAAAGACAGCACATATTATCGTAGGTAGAGGGAGAAGTATAAATCTGTTACTGAAACTGAAATAAAATGATATTCTGTGTTTATAGATAGCAAATAAACTATTTTATATTGAATCAGATACTATTTTTAATGTTTGGTGTAAAAAAGTCACATAATTAATTTTTAAAACGATTATAAAATAAATTTATATTTTGTTCTCATTTCTTTGCTCTGGTAACAAAGCAATAGACAGACGAAACTTGGTAATCTAATTTTAAGACACTCCGTTCCGTTCTCCGCTTTCTTGTTGAATGGTGAAACCCAACACCGCGGTTTACTTTGTTACCAAAGTAAAGAAATGAAAATATTCAATACTAGCGACCCGCCCGCGGCTTCGCCAGTTGAATTAGAATATTTTATTTACTAATGTCAACTACGTTCTTGTTCTAATGACGTTATTACTTTTAAGACAATATCAATGGAATGAAAACTAAAATTTTAGCTAATTGAATCAACATTTTGTAGCAATTTTGTCGGAATTAATATTTTAAACAGACGTATTTTTTTTAACTTTTAACCGATTGAAATAAAGGTAAGTGAAGGTATAAAGATAATATTGAAAACTGCTTTTTAATCTAGTAAGCAAATTCGAAGACAGACAAACTGATAAACAGACAAAGAGGCAATCATTTTATAACTTATTATTTTGGGTCCTCCCTTTATTTTTTCTTAGTATGAGTATAAATTTCATTTGAAAATATTAAATATGTCACTTGTTCTAGTCGGGATGGCACTCACAACCTGTTGCTTACAGTCACACATTTGTGCCCCTGCGTCACGACAGGCATTAAGTTAAGTATTACTAATATAACTATAATTAAATTAAATATAATTTTCCGCTACAGCTTACAATTTGGACTAAGAGTTATCCTCAGAGAAGGCAAGCCAATCAGTCTTTAAAAGCATTGTTCTTTAAACCTTTACAAACGTACGTACAATATTGTTACGATAACAATAAGTATTGTTTTTAGTTCGAAATTCGCGTTTTATTATATAATAGACACAAATTTATGTTTTAAACATTAAAATAGAAAAATATATTGATGTTGTGTAACATATTGTTTGTTTTTACTATTTTTAACGGATTTGGATGAAATTGCGGGTTGAAATTCTCTACGTTAAAATTTTTACACATTTTTAAATAAAATGTTAAATAAAAAGAATATTGTTTTTTTAATGTCACTTTTGTCTTTGTAGCGCAGAAGCACATCATTCTACTGTAAATGCGACGCTTGTGGGTTCCTTTTTACATCCTTTCTCTAGTTATATGCCTGACAATGTCTTGAAAATAAGACAGCAATGTCTTAAAAATAAGACGGCAGTATCTTGAAAATAGCACAAAGATGTCTTGAAAGAAGTCGATAATATCTTGAAATTAAATAGGCAAAACGTCTTGAGAATGAGGCTACAATACCTGCAAAATAAGACGACCATGTCTATAAACAAAGACGGAAATTGATGAACAGATTCTCCGTCTGGACTGTAATTTTTCTCTAACTACCCTACTTTACCGAATTAAAGAAAAAGCTACTTTTTTATCTCATAGTATTTTTTTAGTTTCACGCTGTATCCTGCACTTGGAAAGATCAGAGAGAACTTAGGAACTTAGTATTCAAATTCAAATTTCAGACATTCCGTTCCGCTCCCCCACTTTCTGCCAAATTTGAAGCATCACGTGTTGAGTAGCGAAATCCACACAAATGAAAACATTAATTATTTAATTTGAAAATATAAAATATTTCATTTCGTCGAATTAGGATCGACCCGCAACCTTTCGCATTTACAGTCACTCTTGTGTCCCTGCGTCACGACAGGTCTCTAGCTTAAAGTGTACAAGTGTCTAGCTTAAATTATGAAAGTAACCACTATGTATATATTTATGTAATTTTCTATAATAGGAAAAAGAAACTCATGACTGATATAATTCCTCGTTTCGTCTGTTTATACATTTTTAATGTTATAGCCTAACTACACATAGAAAAATTACAAAAAATATAACCTCCCTATATGTTATTCTGTGTGATGAGGCCTGTCGTGGTGCACGGGCACAAACGTGTGACTGTAAACGCGACAGGTTGTGGGTTCGATCCTCACGCAAAGCGCGGCGTTGAATTCCGCCACACAACACGCAGAACCTTAAATTCTGCAGAAAGTGGGAAACGGAACAGATTGTCTTAATATTACGTTAATAAAGTGAAAATATATATATTTGGTTCACTTCAAAGGTCATAGATTCAATTTCAATCTCCATAATAGAACATTGAAATCAAACGCAATAGAAATTTACAATTTCTATTGCGTTTGATTTCATTAGATTCAGTGGCCTCTTATCAACTGAGCTATCTAACAGTTACCAGCTCAAGGCTATCTTGATTGAAATTGTGTACATTTACTTGAAATAAAACTATTTCTGCACAGTTCTACTTGGTCTCAGTAGTCACGAGAATTTATTTGTATAAATAACTATTTGTAGTTAATTTTAATATGGATATTTTATTTAACATTTCATATGTTAATTTGAGATTTGTTTTGGCGCAGAGGTACAAGCGTGCGACAACGCGATAGGCTGTGGGTTTGATCCCAACTCGAGGAAATTATATATTATATATTTTCTGTGTACATATACACAGGAGCTTAAAGCTGAAAAATAAAGAAAAAAAGAACATCGATATATAGATATGAATAGTACTTATTTGAAGAAAAGCGGCCGTTGATGTATCATAGGTATCTACTGTTTACATTTACATTATAGTTATTTTTTGATGTTTACAATAGAATTTTCTCATTTAAAGTAATATTGGTGATCTTCAATACAAAATTACTTCAAAAATACTATTATAATCATGTTAAAAAATACTAGGTTACCTATTTTTCAGTACATTTAATATTGAGTGGCGGAACTTAACGGTGCGCTTTATCTTATCCTCAACTTGTCATACAAGCAAATAAAAATAATTTAAATTAAATTATTTTCGCACGTCATAATCTGAACCTACAGTATAACGGGTAGAGAGTCTACCCGTGACCACGGACTACTGTAAAGTGTTCGAAACGTCGGGTTTCCAAAAATGTTAATCGAACAATATACGCGATTAATCCGATTAAAATAGTTTCATTTATAAAGTACCCAATTATTGAAATTGTAACTAAATACCTACCCAATACATATATCCCAAGATTCGGGGATGTATTGCGACAGGATCCTTATCAATTCGCTATTTAATAATTTGTCTTATATTTATATTTCTGTGATCATTCTACTCGTTTGGGTCTGATCACTTGTGGTAAGAGGGTGACAGTGACAAGTACGGTAGTATTAGAGTATTGGTATTAATAATATATCAGAGGATAAAGAGACCTCTTACAAATACTCTATTGTACAATTGTACAATTTTTGTATTTTAATATAATACTTTATGTTACGCAATCGCTTTATATATTTTTAGCTTAATGCAAAAATTAACCTCGTAATGAGACATTCCGTTGATCACTTTTTGTTTAATTTCTTATAGTATATTGAGAAGCGGAACTCTACGCAGCGCTAAGCGAAGGTAATAAATCTTGTTTCTAGCGGAGGAAAATGAAATTTAATCATTCCCCACAGCTGGAACAGAACCCACTAACCTTATCTAACCCAAAAATATATTTAATGTATATTCAAAGTAAAATATATTTACAAAAAATTAAAATATTGATTCAAAAGGGATTCCTGCGCTTTCTGATCAAGTAAAGTGTTTCTAATCGTATTTAATTTTGATTAAGGTTACTATAATCGGTGTGATGTAGGCACGACAGTCTAATTTCTAGGGAAAATCACATTTAACTG
>DWMZ01005100.1:0-11199 GCA_018249855.1 Eueides tales michaeli | reverse complement strand
ACGGTAGCCTCCTGTAGGACTGACTGACTGACTATGTAACATGTTGATTCTAAAGTGCTTGTAATTTCCTAATTGAATAAAGAATAATATAATTTCGATTTTGATTTAAGTTCTCCTTTGGAACCAAAGATTTAATTGGTTAAAGAACTTTTAATCATCTCTCTAAGAACGCTCTGGCTGCTAAGGCGAATCTAATGATGATTTTATTATGTTCATCTGCTTAGCGGTTTTGGAGATATGAGACAATAAAGAATATGAAATACAGGCACATATGTACATCTATAAAAAATACACTCGAAAGACAAAACTCTTCCTTTTCCGTCGAGTAAAAACAAATGATTCTTTAAAATCATATTCGTTTATATTAATGATCGCAAGTTTTAATCTGAATTTAGGCAATTTGAACAAGTTGAGGCCTAACTTCTGGTATTGTTCAAGTGTTTTAGTTCAGACACATTATAATAAATGTTTTTCTTAACTTATTTATTATCAAAATGTTTTTTTCGTGAGCAGTATTTAAGAGGCCAAAAGATCTTTTGTGGCAAGGGCATGAGTGTGCGGCTAGCAGCTTGACAGGTCGAGGCTTCGATCCCCACTCGAGTAAAAGAAATATTTTAATATTTTAATTTCTTCACTCTGGGAACAAGGCAAAGGGCGGCGTTGAATTCCGCCAGTGACTCTAAATTTGGCGAAAATAGAAGAATATGGGAAAAATTCCCTTTGCCCCTGAGAAAAAAATATATATTTTGTTTTCTATATGTATATCAGAATTACAGAAACAGTGGCAGCAAAATGTTTCTCTAACGAACTAATTAACAAGGCTCAGCTCATAATTAACGCCCGTCGATGTTACTTCGCTAATGTTATAGGTCTCTTTTGCTTTTTTTGTGTTTCTTTTTCGTCTTTTCGCTTTAGTTTTGTGTAACAAGGTATATAGATATATGATTCTTCGTACTTAAATTTCCAGGTTGTTTACCACATAGCCCAACGCCGCAATCGTTACCAGATGGGGTAAACGAAAATTATAAATAAGTGATCTGAACATAGGTTCAGACCAAAAACAATAATAATTTGCATAAAAATTTAAAACATTTCTTGGCAATATTCTTGTAGCTCTTAAGCTACTAATCCTATTTTTATGAAACTTAGCTACAACTACCACAATGAGCGAGGCTTTCATACAAAAAAAAACCGTAATCATATTCAGTGTATTCATTCAGGAGCTACGCTGTCACAGACAGACACACAGACAGGTTAAATATATAATATCTCTCTTCTTAGCGTCGAGGTCCTAAAGGCAATTTAAAATTTTGCCTAAGTACTTTCCTAACGATGAACTTAATTAAGGTAAAATTGGAGCTCAGATAGGATCAATACGTCATTAGTACTCAAGGTGGAGTCGGTTTAAATATTGGAATTATAAGTTTTGGAACTTTAGTTACCTTGTATGAGGTACGAAAATATTATATTATACTAAATCTTTCCTATGTGTGGAATAACACTTTAAAAATAGTAAAAATATTATATTTTTATATAAAATGTGTGCTGATCTTAGCTGTATCCCGTATGTAGCAGAATTGGTAAAGGGAACCTGGGAACCCAGTGTTAAGACACTCTAATCCGTTCCCCATTTTCCGCAGAATTAAAGACATTGATTGTTGAGTGGCAATACTCAACGCCGCGCTATGTCTTGTTACCAGAGCAAGGAAATCAGAATATTGAATATTTCATTATAAATATTCAATGTTTCATTTTGTCTGGTAACAAGGCAAAAGCGCGGCGTTGAGTACCGCCACTAAAATTCGGCGGAAAGTGGGGAACGGAAGTGGAACGGAGTGTCTTAACACTAGGTTCCCGGGTTCCCTCCGCCTACACTGCCTTGTGCGGGATACAGCGTGAAGCTAAAAATAAAGATTTCATTTGATAATACTAAATATTTCACTTCTTCGAGCGGGGATTGAACCAACAACCTGTCGCATTTCAGACGCACGCTAGTGCTCCTGCACAACGATAGGCTTAAAATCTTATTCTAATATCACTCACCATTTCAAACATTTCCAACAAACGAAAAACAAAAATATTTCCTACAAAGAGAATAACAAAACACGGCCTCTTAAATTCACCGTAACGTAGTCCGCACCAGATGGTGAGTTTAATTTCACTCGCAATACCTATCTGATAATAAACGAACAATATTTTGTGCAAAATAATGTCTATTGAGTATTTTGGTTTATGTAAAAGTATATAGGTTCACGCTGTTTACAGTTGTTACATGTGGGAAAGTGCGTGAGGCGTTAAGTTGCGGAAATGAACGCCGTGCTTTGTCTTGTTACTAGTTCGATTCAGCTTCACGCTGTCCGCACATGGCTGGGTAGGCAGAGGGAATTTGGGAACGCAGTGTTAAAACACTCCGTCCCGTTCCCCACTTTCCGCCAAATTTGATGCATTGCGTGTTGAGTGGCGAAACTCTACGCCGCAAATATTACATATGTGAAAATATTACATATCCCATTTTACTGACACATACTTGTGCCTCTGCGCCACGACAGGCCTCATCTTAAAGAAAGGATCTAAAAGATTATAGACAATAGAGAAGAAAAGAGAGATGAGTATAATTCATTCGTCCGAGCAGGAATTGAACCCACATTACGTTTACTTTAAAACTGTGACGCTGTGCCACGACGGCCTTCATAAAATATTTTAATTTAATAATACAGTTTAAAACAAAAGTTTATCAAACTACCTAACTATATTATGATAGAATGGAGGGAGGAAATTTACTAATAAATTGACTGATATTTTGATAGCAAAGTTATAGTACCTAACTCATTCAATAAAGGTTTTAACGGATGATATGTAGACAATTGCTATTCTATATTATTACGTACTGGCGACCCGCTCGTGGATTCGCTCGCTTTTATTGTTTAATTATAACATTTGTCTGTGTGAAATGTTCACTTATAAGTATATTATAAATGTAAATATTAAGGCCTGACGCAGCGGTACAAGCGTTGCCTGTAACCGACAGGTTCTGGGTTCGATCCCCAGTCGAGGAAATGAAATATTTAATATTTTCAATTTAAATATTTAGTGATTTCATTTCTTCGCTCTGGTGTTAAGGCAAAGCGCGGCGTTGAGCTCCGCCACTCAACATCCAATGCCTCAAAAATCGGCGAAAAGTGGGGGAACGGAAGTGGAACGGAGTGTCTTCACACTAGGTTCCCGGGTTCCCTCTGCTTCACGCTGTATCCCGCACAAGGCAGGGGCCTTGTGCGGGATACAGCGTGAAGCTAAAAAATAAATAAATAAATAAATAAATAAATATAAATAAGTATATTATAGGTTATAAGAAAGCCGAAAATTTAGATGGAACGTATTTATTTCAAGAACTGAAAAAATATTGTTTTTATTGAGTTCGGCGGTAGTTACTAAGTCTTGACGTTCATAAGTTGAGCGTGCCCGACGGCATACCGGCAACGGTGCTCAAACAATGTGCTCCTGAGTTGTGTCCTATACTAACGTGCACTTTCCGTACTGTCATCTTGAAGGATCGCCTACGTACACCCGGTGGCTAAAAAGGGCGATAATTCAGGCCCATCAAATTACAGGACTTACCGCCATCACCTCCCTTCCAAGGTGATGGAGCGTGTGATTAATACTAAACTCCTCAGATACCTAAAAGACAACGACCAGATTAGTGACCATTAGTATGGTTTTCGCAACAGTGGCTCAACTGGTGATCTTCTATTGTATCTCACACACCGTTGGTCCCCTGCCATTGGGAGTCAAGCTGATGCATTGGCAGGTAGCCTTAATATAACGATGGCCTTAGATATGGGCTGGCACCGGAGCCTTCTGACTAAGTTGCCATCATACGGCCTGCCTGATGGTTTGTGCAAATAGATTACCAGCTTTTATTCGGCCGACGCATTAAAGCCGTTTTATTTTCACACTAAAATAAGCGTTAATTACTTTTTCTAAAGTACCATGTTTTGTATTTTTTTTATAAGATATACGGTACCTACTACTGTACTCACTGTCATTTATAAACTACGCTCTAATAGCTTCTAAGTATCCAACATTTTTGTACTGAAAAACGTTTATCTAAAGTAAAATCGTTGAAATGTCCTCTGCGTTAATCTTTTAAGTGCTATAAAATTCTATTATAATTATATTTAAGTTGAAATAAATCTTTTGAGCACTTCCTTTAGTATAAAATTGCTTTTAACCTTCTATACAAAGTGAGGGGTTGTATGTTTGACATGTTTGTCATCGTAGCATCTGAACGTATGAACATGTGAGTGCGAATTGTTTTGACCAAAACCATGTTCATTGTAGTGGTCCTTAGCTGTTAATGATGTTTTAAGTCAGGGAAGTGCTAAGTAGTAAATTTATCGGTCCAATTTTCGAGTAATTGCGTGTTGATGGTGGCAGTAATCAACACCGTGCTTTTCTTTAATATATTCATACAAATATATCAGCTTGATATCTCCACGCAGTCTTAAGATAAACAGTTCTAACATACAGACAAACAGAAGGACAACAATGTAATTCTATAAGCATTCCGAGTTTTCATCCAGACGTACGGAACCCTGATATTGTTTCAAACCTAATCCTCTATAGCTTATACAAGTAAATACTAAACTAGCTTCGCCAACATGCGATATACCCGCAAATAGTTGAAAACTGACAGTATTGGCGTAATGCCAGTAAAAGTGGGTCGCGCTGACCTGCCCAGGGCCCGCTCATATTGTCTTACCTAAAATATATATATTTTTTTAAAAATATAACGAATACAGGGACTAAGTGACTTAAGGTTATGGCTTATTGTATTTTCTATTGTGAATTTTGAAGTTCGTTTTAAAATTTATAGGAAGGAATGTCGTGGGGTGGGAACACAAATGTGTGATTGTAAAGACGACAGGTTGTGGGCTCGATCACCTTCGAGGAAATGAAATATCCAATACTTTTGTTCCCTCTGGTAACAAGGCAAAGCGCGGCGTTGATTTCCGCCAATCCACATGCAATGGCGCAATTCCTGCGGAAAGTGGAGAATAGAATGGAGTGTCATAACATTGTTCCTAAGTTACCTTTGCCTACCCTGCCATGTGCCATACACTAAATAAATAATAAAATTTATGTTATCAAGATGTAAAACAGGATTATTTATTATATTAATTAATTTTTGCTGGCAGTAGCTTGCATTTTACTTAAATCAGTTCAAAAATTTATTACTGTAAAATATTTTTATTTCTAAAAACTTTCTATTATTTAAATATCTTAATGAATTAGTTTGAACTATAGAATATAAAAATGGACGATGTTAAATTACCGTAAAATACATTTTCCGAAAGGTTCTAATTGATTACTCTAGAAAAAAGATTCGGAACGAATCATAGTTTCAATAAATTTCTCAAATTTATGTTCCCTAAGTCACAGGCAAAGGAACTTAATTATAAATAAGGTTCCCTTAAACACATTTATCCATATATTTTTGTCATTTTACACAATATTTACCTGGAAAATATCTAAAGTTACAAGACGCAGCTTTGTTATATTAAAACGCAAACACAGTACTTAGAAAATGATATATATGATATATATAAAAACTTATATAATTTTAGATATTTCTGAAGAAAAGCTCACGTTTCAAAGTTAGATCGTAATTGGAACACGGTGTCACTCTCACTTAATAATAACATTTAATTTTAATATACATATATCATATATCATACACAACATATATCACTAAATCTGTCTGAGGCCTCTTGTGGCAATTAAATTAATTGCGGCAGGAGGTGGGTTCGATTCCCACTCGAGGAAATTAAGTTTAATATTTTCATTTCTTCCTTCTGGCATCAAACTTCTCGGTTCCCAAGTTGCCTCGCTCTGGTAACGCAAAGCGTGACCGCCTTGAGGTTTTGCGTATTGACCGCCTCTCAATACGCAATGCCTTAAATTTGGTGGCAAGTGGGGAACAGAGTGGAGTGTCTTAACACTAACTATCAGAGTTCTCTCTGCCTATTCTACCACGTGTGAGATATAGAGTACAACTGAAAAAAGTTATTAGATTTAATATTGACATTCAACTGTAATTTAGCTTCACGCTGTATCCCGCACATGGCAGGGTAGGAAGAGGGAACTCGGGAACCTAGTGTTAAGTCACTCCGTTCCACTTCCGTTCTCCATTTTCCGCCGAATTTGAGGCATTGCGTGTTGAGTGGCGGAACTCAACGCCGCGTTTTGCCTTGCACTAGAGCGAAGAAATAAAAATATTGAATATTTAAATTGAAAATATTAAATATTTCATTTCCTAGAGTGGGGATCGAACTTACGACCTGTCGCATAGTCACAACAAGTAATTTATATGGATTTATTACAAATTGATACAAAAAACTTCTATATGAAATAAGTTTATTACACGAAGGATTTAGATCACGTCCCGCGAAGACGCCTTAATTGGAGAGAGGCTTTAATCTAACACGTCGTGCGGTTACTAAATTGAAAATATTATGTACTAACGACACGCTCGCGGCTTCGCCCGCCTGAACTACACAGTTATTAATTTTCTAATCTATATTACTTTTCGTTTTTTAAAAACAATATATTTTAATAATATCTATACATATATTGAAAAGTTTCTGCCAATTCAATAAAATAACTATTTACAGCAATTTTGCAGAATAACAGTTTTTAAAAAGGCTTAACTTTTTAAACAAATGCTAAATGTTAAGGAAAGCTTGCATAAATACCACGATAATAACTACAATTAAATCAAATCGAATAAGCCGTGTCTGAGGTTAGAGTGAGCAAATAAACAAAGAAATAGACAAAAAATCTAAAGTTCATTGTTTTTGTGTAAGTATACATTACTTGTCACCCGCGACTTTGTTTGCCTTAAATGAAAATAACTAAGAACTATGTGGAATACTCAGTTCTAAGTTACATGACACAGTTTAGCTTCTTGAAGTAATTTAAGTGGCCTTTGCCAAAGTCTTGGCAGGGAAAGAAACTAGGAAGTTGGGAACCAAGAGTGAACCCAATTGAGGCTCTCTCTAAGTATATTTTATTATATTATCTGGTTTCATTCGATCTTTACTTGAACAAATGAAATATTGCATATTTTCATTTCCTCGTTCTGGTAACGTGACAGAGTGTAGAGTCTCCAGTGCCTCCAGAATTCTGTTTCTTAACACTAGGTTCCTAGGTTCCCTCTGCCTACCTTGCTATGTGTGGGATACAATGTGAAGCAAAGAAAAAAATTATCAAGATCGTCGTGATTGTGAACCTTCTCCAAAGCGCCTTATCTCTAGAATTAAACAGAAAGTAGAAAATATAGTCTTAACTCTACGTTTCATATAGCTGACCAAAAATTTACATACATAATGTATAATGAGACTGTTGTGTCGCAGCGGTACAGTGTCCGCATGTACACACAATGATTTCCGATTTGATACTCATTCTATGAAATAAAAACAAGCCGCGGCGTTGAGTTACGCCACTTAATTTAAAATATTTGAAATAGTGGGGAAGTATATGCGGGATACAGCGTGAAACTAATAATAAATAATCTTAAATGTCGCGTAAACGGTTGACATCGGTGTCACAGGCAAGAACATTTAGAAGCGTCGTGTTCAAGCGGAAGAAAATATTGCGCGAGCAATAAATTTTTCTTGCAAGTTTTCAGCTTTATATATAATATTATTTGTTTTTTTTTTTAGCTTCATGCTGTATCCCGCATATAATAGAGGAGAGAGACCTCTCTGTTTTGAAGACTTTCCGTTCTCCACCTTTACGTCTAGTTTTTGAAGTATTGTTAAGTAGCGTAACTTTACGCCGCGCTTTATCTTGATGTCGTAACGAGGAAATACCTGTAATCTTTTCCTTAGAGTGGGTATGGAATTTAGTTTACATTGGTACGCTATTTTACAGCGCCACAACAGTCTCATTATATATTTATAACAGTATAGATTCTAAATTTTTAAACTACAATGAAAATTCAATAAGAAAAAGAGGTCTGTCGTGGCGCAGCGGCACAAGCGTGTGACTGTAACAGACAGATTCTGGGTTCGATCCCCAGTCGAGGAAATGAAATATTTAATATTTTCAATTTAAATATTTAATGTTCCATTTAGTTCTCTGGAAATAGTGCAAAAGTGCGGCGTTGAGTTTCGCCACTCAACACGCAATGCCTCAAGTTGACGGTAAGTGGGGAATGGAACGGAGTGTCTAAACACTAGTATCCGTAATTCCCTATGCCTACCCTGTCATGTGCAGGATATAGCGTGAAACTGAAAAAACAGAAAAAAGAACAATATTTCTACGTCTTAGGTCCTCATTTTTGTTATCTATACAATTTTACACACTGTGTTGTTAAAAGTGTCAATTTAATTAGAACTAAAGATATAATCGTACGTTTACATACAAATAGCTTTTACTGGCAGTTTCACACAGAAATAACTAAGAACTGTATATGACATATGAAATTTTATGACTCATAGGTAATTAGGGCGGCGATTATTTAACGCCAAAAGATTTTTTCAATTTAAACCAGTAAGAAAATACTAGTTTTTTTTAACACACACATGGCAGAGGGAACTTGGGAACCAAGTGATAAGACACTCCGTTCCGTTCCCCACTCTTCGCCGAATTTGAGGCATTGCGTGTTGAGTGGCGGAACTCAACACCGCCCTTTGCCTTGTCACCAGAGGGAAGAAATAAAAATATTCAATATTTAAATTGTAAATAATAACAATATTTTGTTTTCTCGACCTCACAACCGTTCATGTCACATGCCTCGAAAGTACTAGTAACTAGTATTTTTAAATAACAATTATAAACTAATTAATGTTTCTGAGTGTGCTTTATAATAAGTAAACATATTACAGCCTCCAAATCGACAAAGTCGAATTAAATGGCATAGCTTGTTAAATATTTAGATCGTGGCCTGGATCTTGAGTGATAAGTGCTTTCTGAATTGCCGTCCCGTTTCATTGTAAAACTAAAGTATGCTGTTTCAATAGTCAATACTGTCTTCATAATGTGAATATAAAATGGATAATATTTGAAGTGATTTTAATGAATTTTTATTCTTCAATTTCATCTTTTTGTATTCTTCTTTGATATGAAGCTCAGTATGTTTTTTTATTCTTAATTCATAATTCTTAAGTTAGGGCTTAGGCCCCATATTGTTACAAATTACTCTTTCTATTAAAGAAAATCGCATCAAAATCCGTTGCGTATTTTTAAAGATTTAAGCATACGTAAGGACAGACCCGGAAAACGACTTTGTTTTATACTATGTACATATAGGTATTGATTCTACTGTATTTTCTCCAGCTTCACGCTGTATACCGCACATTGTAGGCAGAGGCTGCCAGAGGGATCTTGCATGTAGAGTGGCGGAGTTGAGCGCCGCTTTTTGTTTTGTCACTAGAGCGAGAATATAAATATTAAATACGTGATTTCCTCGACAAATTAAATATTTAATATTTTCGATTTAAATATTTAATGTTTTTATTTCTTCACTCTGGTAAAAAGCAAAGCGCGGCGTTGGGTTCCGCCACTCAACACACAATGCCTCAAATTCGGCGGAAAGTGGGGAACGAAAGTGGAACGGAGTGTCTTCGCACTAGGTTCCCAAGTTCCCTCTGCTTACCCTGCCATGTGTGGGATATAGCGTGAAGCTGAGTGATGTCGTTAAGTGCATTATGCCCCCCTACACGATGACAGGCCTCTATTTCATATGTTATTGTATCCTTATTACAATTAATTATTTTTTATATATACTTTACTTCTAAATAAAAACTTCTTCAGAAACAATCCAAGATACTATCTAATAAGGCAAGTTTCTGAAGAAAGTTTGTTCATTTAACTCGTTCGTCTTCATGCAAAGTAACTGTGAAGGAAATAAATAAGGCTTTATCTGATTAAATTTCTATATACCTCATTTAAAAAAGAAAAGTTTGAAAATTATAAAAGTTTGAAAAAGCAATTCTAGGCAGTTTTTTCAAATTATATTATCCTCTTTATTTATAGATTAAATAATATAAAAGTATAACACTTCAACATTTTAAAGTAAAAGTTAGAAATATATTATTATTATTATTATTTTTACTGTAGTTATATTTTAAAAAGAGCAACTGTTGAGTTTCTTTCCGGATCATCTCAGCAGCTGCCTTCCTCACCGTTGGTAGCTTCCTGTAGGACTGACACTACACACATTTCTATGTAACTTGACCATTCAAAAGTGCTTGTAATTGCCTCATTGAATAAAAAATGATTTTCATTTATAGAAGAGATCAAATAATACTTACGTGTGTGTGTTTATACAAGTAAAAGAATCAAAATATATGTTATTTGAAAATTTTGGCTATGTAGCGTTCGTTTAGTTAGCGTTCTTCTAAGTATAATAAATATCAAATATACTACATATATAAAAAATATATTTAAGAAATATTTAATATATAAAACCGTTTATAGGAAAAGGAGGAAAAAAATACTGAATGAAAACTAGGAAGGCTAGCCTATGTAGGTACTCTCCTTAAATATCAAGTATCTCCATAAATATAAAGTGAAAAAGTGTAAAGAATCGTACTCTCTCACTGAATGTTTCGTACCGTTTTCAGGATTGTTATTTTTTATTTAGAATTGAAGATTAACGGAAGTAGAACTTATAGAAACATATAGATGAGGCCTGTTGTGGCGCAGCGGTACAAGCGTGTGACTGTAACCGACAGGTTGTGGGTTCGATCCCCAGTCGAGGAAATGAAATATTTAATATCTTCTATTTAAATATTTAATGTTTTATTTTTCCGCTCTGATAATAAGACAAAAGCGCGGCGTTGAGTTCCGCCACTCAACACGCAATGCCTCAAATTCGGCGGAAAGTGGGGAACGAAAGTGGAACGGAGTGTCTTAACACTAGGTTCCCAAGTTCCCTCCGCCTACCCTGCCAAGTGCCAGATACAGCGTGAAGCTGTGTATGTAGAGCTTATAGAATTTGTAAAATTTTATTGTGCACTGATTTTATATGAAATGATTACCTTTTGTAAATTTGTACTATATCCATCCAATGCCTCAAATTCGGCGGAAAGTGGGGAACGAAAGTGGAACGGAGTGTCTTAACACTAGGTTCCCAAGTTCCCTCCGCCTACCCTGCCAAGTGCCAGATACAGCGTGAAGCTGTGTATGTAGAGC
>DWMZ01005099.1:0-11199 GCA_018249855.1 Eueides tales michaeli | reverse complement strand
ATATATATATATATATATATATATATATATATATATATATATATATATACATACTTATACATCTTTTAGTACGTCATGTTATATTTGCAACATAGACCTACAGCACTGAAGGGTCACTGTATAATTTTTACACCCCCAGGCGATAGAAATATATCACCTAAAATTACGTCCCTTTTAGACTAGGAGCTGATATATGATTTTAATAAGCATTTACATAGTACTGGCTTTTAAAGACTGCTGTACTTTGTAGGATAGTATTGTTCGATCCTCACATGGGGGAACGTTTTATTTAAATTATTTTCATTACCTCGTCTGGTAGCGCAGCATTGAGATCTACCCCTAAACCCGCAGTGTTTTCAAATATCTAAAAATAATTTGAAAATGAGTGAGAAGTATATTTTATATATATAATAGCTTTCTCTCTTTCTCTCTCAGCTTCAGGCTGTGTCTCACACATGCAGCGTAGACAGAAGGAACTTGGAAACCTGGTGTTAAGGAAACGGAACTAAGTGTACGTTCCACTAAAGTTCCCTAATTTTCACTGAATTTGAGCCATTGCATGTTGAGTGGCGGAACTCAGCGCCACGCTTTGTCTTGTTACTAGAGCGAAGAAATGAAAACATTAAATATTTATTTTAAAAATATTAAATATGTCATTCCTGGGGATCGAACCCACAACCTGCAGTTTACAGTCGCACCATGATAGGTATTTAGCGACAAATAATAGCAAAATCATAATAAATGTCCGTGGTCACGGGTCGCGGGCTACTGTAAAGTGTTCGAAACGTCGGGTTTCCAAAAATGTTTAAAACTCAATATACGCGATTAATCCGTTTAAAAGTGTTTCATTTAAAATGTGTAACAATCGCGAAAACCAAAGATACTAAATATTTTCATTTCTAAAAGGTCATCTCCTAGACTAAAAAGTACCTCAGTCGGCATTGACTATGCTCAGTCATTTCAAATGTACCATATTATGAAGCTGAAGCTTTGAAGTGAAATACAACATGTATTAAATAAACGCGGGCAGCGTCCCTTTGCTACGTTAATTTGTAATACAAATGTATCTATTTTTTCTTTTATTTTATATAATTTTATTTATTTTGTATACTAATTGCCATTTTTTTATGTTTATTCAAGAAATGCTTAAAATTTTTATAGTTTACTAAATAAAAAGCTTATAGTATTATTATTTTTGTATATTGTATTGCTAAGATATTATTCTTAGTACTTGTTCTCCCATAATTCGGTCAATTTAACGAAGTTGCAAATTAAAACAATGATCAAATAGCAAAAAGTCTCATAGAGCTGAATTTTTGTAGAAATCTCAAATACACCAATAAGTTTTCCCATATATTTTCGAAATATATCTCTGTAGTGGTTAGAACATTTTACAGACAACTCAACATATTTTATAGATTCAAATGTGCTCACTGTTTTAAGAATATCAAATTGTCATCGCATCAATTTTAGGTTCATTTCGCTCTGGTACAAGGCAACGCGTGGCGTAGAGTTCCGCCATTCAACTCGCAATGCCTTAAATTCGGCGGAAAGTGGAGAACGGAACGGAGTGTCTTAATACTAGGTTCTCAAGTTCCCCTGTCATGTGTGGGATACAGCGTGAAGCTTAGATGCGTATTGTTTTTTCTATATAGTGCTTGTTGTGCTAGATTGTGCCTACGTTTATTCCTGAATGAATTTTTGGAAATCTCTTGTTAAATTCGCCCCTCACTATCTATCTATATATATACCAGAAGTTCACTTTCTAAGCGCAGTAGTTTCATTTCTGTGATGTCTGTGAGTCTATTAATATAAGGCTTGTTTTCTTTAAATATTATGCTTATTGATTTCACAGAAAGTCGCAAAACAATAACCTTTTGTTTTCTTCTAGTTATTGTCATTGCTTATTATTTATATTTTATAGTAAACATATAGAATGTATTCTATATGTTTACTATAAGAAGTCCGTAGCGCAATAGCACATAATTTCACTGTGTGGTTGTGGGTTCAATTTCATTGAGAAAGATGATATCTTAAATGTCTCAAGAATTTGACGAATAACGGAGAACGGAACACTAACTTCTTCTCTTTCTGTTGTGAAGCTGCTGCTAAAGATTATTTAGTAACTGGAATATCGATAAAGTTGCATTGTTGCAACTCAGAGCTCTTCCCAATAAAGCAAGAGCGCGCTCTCCCTGGGCACTATAGCTAGCTTATAATAAAGGTAAGTGCACTGCCTCTACAAAGTAAATACCTACCAGAGCACGGCTGCAATCATCATTATCAAACCCTCTGCAACGTTTGTGTAAGATATTTCTCAAGGTACTAAAAAATACTTGTATTAAGATCACATTAAATTGGTTATCCAAGATTTAAATTGATTTGAGACATTAATATAATTGTTGATAGAGCGCACCAACGCTAAGCAACTGATTAGTTAATGAACGAATGGCACACATCTTGAATTAGTGTCTTTTTCTTTTTTTTTATGGAAAAAACACGGCAAACGAGCGTACGGGTCACCTGATGGTAAGTGATCACCGCCGCCCACGGCCCCATGTAGCACCAGAGGAGCTACAGGTGCGTTGCCCGTCTATAAGGTGTATGGGCACCGGGGCCCGGCATTAGCCAATGCGAAACGCAGTGACCAAGGTCACTACTTAACGTCGGTTTTAAATGCCGGGGGTTGTAACAATCCGGTCGAGTCTGCCCATGCGTGTTACCATTCCTGATAACGTGACTCTCCCACTCGTACTTTAGTCGCCTCTTACGACACCATCAGTACCAGAGTGATCCTATTCTAAGCCGGAATCACACGGCACAAACGACTCTAGTATTTGCTACGTTTCTAGAAGGTATCAGACCCATAGGCGGACGATACTACACCAGTATTCCAGGACATAAAATAGCATTACATACCTATACAAGACTGGCGGAAACTACTACATACGCCAGTACTAGGATTTAAAAGTCTACTTATCTTCCAACAGTTGTATTCGTGATGACATTGACCAACGCCATTCATGCACCACTTACGTACCCATCATGAAATCTTGCGCAACGTTGCATTATTGTGATTTTGGTCAAAAGTCACTATAATCTAACAGTGTCGCCCTTGCACATATTTAGCCTTTACAAGAAATTCCATCTAAAAAGATCCATTATATGTTTCCAATTAATATATTATATTTATTTTTTCATATTTGTTAGTACCGTATTACTTAAGAATTTGACTCGGCCGCTGCCTTAAGTTCTCCTACATATAAAGAATAAAGATTGGGCGTACGGTACTAAATCACATTATCTATATACTTCATAATTATCCATGACTACTTGCTATGCCTTTAATTTCATTACGATTATATCTTTTTTAAGTATCATATACAAGCTATATATTGTTACAAAAAAAAATACTAATCGACTCCAACGATTACATAATTATGTACTAAAAATATGATTAAGTGTCGAAGTTAGGTATCGTTATATCACCGATTTTCCTTGTTCTTATAAAAAATATACAAATATTTTATGTACAATTTTATGTATGACTATAATCAATACGTTTTTTTTATATAACTATTACAAGAAAAACAAGAAAACAACGACAAATCCTATATAGTCATATATAGATGTACGTACAGACCGATAAATAAAACAATTCATGACAATTTCGCAACAAATCAAATTACTTTAGATGAAACTCACGCCGTCTGGTAATAAAGTTTTAATAGCTCGATTCTCTCGAAGGTATTGCGTATGGTAAATATGATCAATGCATTCAACTATTTCCTCATATTAATTCAAATTTAATTTAGTTTGTTTGATAAGGAATATAAATTCTGTATATTGTGTAGAAATTTATGCTATGTTATATAATTTTGCATTGATTTTAAACTACGTATATGATATTCTTCTTATATGATAATCTTGCGGTAGTTTGTGTCTCTACGGAGATCTTAAGAACACTAATAAGTTGTAAAAAGCGTATAAAAATTTTGGCGTAGATAGATAAGAACGTATGGTATAATTGGCCAGAGCGCTTAGCTGATTCAAATATTCATACGTCTTCTAAAAGCTAATATATTTTATAGGAAAAAATGTAAGGAGGTTAAAAATAAGAAAAAATAACAGTATTTTGTTTCTGTCTGTATGGTTGCCGGCTTTTACACACATATCCTCTGAACTACTAAGCCAACTTGCATTAAATTTGTTTGTTGTGTCGCTATATAAGTAGTAACGTACATTTACCTATAGTTGTGTACATGGTACTAAAACAGAAACAAACAATTTAAAATTTGTATCTCTCAGTCTGTCCTTCTTTTCGTTTGATTTCTGACGTGTAAAGTTGTTTATTTAAGTGAAAAAACAGCATTTGCCTTACGTCTGACATGTAATGACATTTTGCCAATACAATTTCCAATACTATATAGATAAACATACTAAAATAACCAAGCAATTACACGAAAACACTTTCACGTAAACATTTTTTTTCTAGCTTAATTCTGTATGTCTCTAGAAGGAATCTGGGAACCTGTTGTGGTACTAGACATTCCGTAACTAATAAGATACTTCCGTTATTCACTTCCTGCCAAATTGTAGAGACATTGTGCGCCAAATTGCGGAAGTTAACGTCACGCTTGCCAAAAAAGCGTAAAAATCGAAATATTAAATATTTAATTTCCTCGAGTGGAAACCAAACCCACAACTGCCGGCGCTACGATATCGGCATACCTCTTTTACCTTTTACAAGGTCAGCGACCTCTTTATAAATGCTCTTCTTCGTAGAGTTTTGGTCTACCGAGTTCTCCTCTTACCTGTCTTGCCGCTCAATTTTCCTTCATATTTTTTTGTCGTTTTTCATCACTCTTTCTCTAACAAACTGAACACGTTCTTCTTCATTTTCACCGTGGCATCTAAGCTAGTACCTATAATTCTGTGTAAAAGCTAAAGTGACTCCAGAGATTGCATCACCACAGTATACATCTTTCTTACATTCTTCTTCTGTAATTGTGTAAGGCCAAACGTGCAGCCGTGCTAACGTTTCACCATCTCATCAATGCAGCTAAGGCGCTATTAAATCTGTAACCGGCAACAATACGCCTTTCCACTTTTTCGCCTTTATTACTCTATAAACATACTTCACCCATATATAGTTATTAGATAAACTAAATAATATTATTGCCTTTTTAAGATGAGACAGATAAATTTTCTTACAAGATATATTATAATATAAATATAGGTACGTATCTTATCAATAAAATAAAAAAAGGAACAGTGTCCACGAATATTGGGCGTCTTAAAAAAGATTTGACGAGTCTTAACAGAGGCATATTTTTGTAGGGATGGCTAGTGATTCCTTTGAAGTTACGTTCATAAATATACTCTATATTTATAAGATAATTTCCCAAATAACTAAAATTTCAATAAAATAAAATTCTAGTTTGAGCATCAAAATGCAAATCGAAATAAACAAGATACGAGTAATATATATAACAATAGAAATTACCATTACCTATATAAAACGATATTCGATACTAATATATAAGAAAGTGTATTAGTTTGTTTATTTAATTAAACAAAAGTGTTTAAGGTGTTTATTGGAATAAAAAATATTTTTAATTAAAATTTATTTCGCAACTAAACGTTTCACAAGATGTTCTTTGCGTGTTTGTGTCTTATATATAATACACAAAGTAGGTGGGTACGTGAAGCCGTGAATATCAGCTAGTATAACATATTTTAAGTTCGTTTCTCAGGAGAACTTTGTAGCCTCGTCCCGTCTCATATGACATTAAAGAATAGGAATTTCACTTAACTTCGCTGAAATGTCAAAAGCTTTTTTCTTTCTTAAGTTTTTATTGTCCTCGAGGAAATAGTTTCGTAGAAATTTTAAAGAAGTACGTATATGAATTTTATTGTTTTTCTTATATTTTCCTTGCCTACGAGGGTTTATTATGATGAGTATAGAATATCTGTTGTATATTTTCAATATTCTAATGGGGAAAATTTATGACGTATGTAGCAACGTATATGTTTCTATACAATTCTCTTCCATTATTTACTAGCTGACTCACAACACACGCAATAGTAATGTTACTAAAAGTAAAAACTTTGGAAATTTGTAGTATAAAGGCACTCCAATACTCCCTAAGGCTTAGCGTCCGTTAAGAAAGGATTTCTCTAATTCTTCGAAAACGAGAAAGAATAACATTTTCCATTTCATGCCTTAAAGTTAAGGGGCTAATTAAGGCTTAAAGTTACTGGGCTTATGAAAATTAGAAAGTACGTTTTTTTATTGAAAAGATAAAGCAAACATGGTGAGTGATCACCGCTGTCCACGGCCCCATGTAACACCAGAGGAGCCATGAAGTAAGTAAGCCATGTCGTATCGACTTGGATATACTGCCACATGTAGGCCCTTTTACAGATTTGTGGCGCATGGAAGGAATCCCTACGAAACCGCACATTACTGGAGTGCCACGTATCCAGATGGTAAGAATATTTCAGCTTTGTGATGAATTGTGGGATTAAAAAATTCGATGGCAAGTTCCAAGTTAAACACTCTCCGTGATAAAAGCGGTAGAGAACGTAAATCGAGGGCCCCTCACAGATCATTGGGTCCCCAACTATTCTAACGGCTCTACGTTGTATGTGATCAAATGGTTCAATGTTATGCTGATACTGGGCTGTATCAGCTCATAGATGAGAATAGCATCCATGCGAGGCCAAACCTGAGACCTTTACAGGCCCAAACGGTGTTTTGGCGAGAAGAACTGTCTCGCTCTGCGGATGACCCAAGTTGCACGGCCGGAGTATACAGCGTTGACAATCTGCATGGAAATGTATGTTAACTACATTTAACATATCATCGATATGCAAATGACAGCCTTTGGAGCAGAAACCGTCGACAGCGATCTTGATGCTGGGCCAGTGAGAAAGCGGGAAACCCGAAGTTCGGCAAGGAGAGCGCCGTGCCACACTCGCTCGAAAGCCTTCGCCATTTTCAGACTAACTGCCAGGTGCCTTACTTTCAACAGCCGCAGTCCAGCGACTGAACAGTTCCACGGTCAACGCCGACTCAATTAGATTGAGAGCAGGAAAACGGCTTTCTCTTTCGCCGTATAAACCAAGATTTCACTGCCTGTGCGTAGCGAAGGCTGATCAAACTTGCCAAGTGCAGCCTTTGAAAGTGCCGAAAACTACGAGTTCCGGACGGATAGCTCTCAAACTTCTCGCCGATTTTAATAATATGCTCTGGCCTTACTCTGGCAATTTGCCACTTAGCACACAAGGACCTAGAGGCACGAAGGCCTAGGCCAAAATACTAGTCACTTAAAATCCGAAAGTCAAAACCTCAAAAAGAAAGTGTTCTTTTTGAGGTTTTGACCTTCGGATTTTAAGTGACTAGTATTTTGGCCTAGATATCATATCTAGGCCGAGATATCGGCTTGCACTTGCAGCACCAAGTTTGCAGGAATCAAGCCAAGGCTGTGACTAGCCATGGTTTGGCACTACAGAACTACGAGTGTTGGACGACGACGAGTTGCTGATGTTCTGCGATTCTCGCGTTTATTGTGCACTACATACACTTCATACCAGACAGTGGTCTGAAGACCTTAGAAAAGCATCGACGATAACCTGGTACTGTTCCAGATTTAAAGACAGCAGAAGGTCCTATAAGGAGGCATTGTGGTTGTCCACGTCCGAGATTCGCGTAGACTTAACCAATGGGGTCGTTTTATTCGCCATAGCAAGGTCGAATATAGCCTTCTCCACGTAATCAGATCCATTTGGCATTATGTGCACTGAAATCGCCAAGAATCACAATCTTTGTGGTAGAGATCTGGGAGAACGCATTGTCGATAGCCGATTGCAGGTATGCATAGATTCGGACACGATCATCTGAGTCCACATGGAGCCAGGTAATCAACAGTACCTTCAAAATTGGCAAGACGATGGCATGAGATATAAAATTATAGCTATTTTGAAGCCAGGGTATTTAAGTTAGGCTGTGTCGGTGGGTCGGGCAATCCATGCCTCCGTCAGAAAAAACAAGGCCAGCCGTGATATGTGTTAAGATGATCGTGGACAGCATTTAGATTAGAGTGTAGGTCTCTGATGTTGGAAAACACGTTAAGAGGGACAGGGACTGCCGTGAAACGTACGCCTCGCTTGCCTTGTGTAATACTTAGTGCCCTCCCCCGAATTCGGCGGGCGGCCTGAGTTTGAAAATTCAGGAAGGGATTCACTAGCACCGGAGATGCTGGTAACCTCCCGCAGTAGTATCTCTGTCAGTGCCGCTTTCATTTTCTAGGGAGTGGTTTGGGGATGAATCATCGTCGTGGCGCAAGGGTACAACTCGGGGAATCGAATAATTAATATTTTTATTTTCTTCTTTGAAAGAGACAAAGCGAGGCGTAAAGTGATATCGTCTTAAGAATATGGCAAGTAAGTTGTTATCTTGGCTTAGTATTTGAGCACTTTGCACGCACAGTGGCAGATCATTTCTTTCCCCATTTCCTAACACAACAGATCGATTTTTAAATGTTTAAGTATGATACGGCGTTCGGTTCCGCTATTAATGTATAAAATGGGGGAATCGAACATTATATTTTTCTTAAACAAGATAAGATGTAATCGACAATTGTATCAGCTTCGTTTTGCCCTTAAGCTGTCTGCTATCTAGCGATAAGATCATCTTTTTGTGTATTTAATTTTTTTTTCTATGGTTTGTGGTATAGAAACAAAAATAAATTTGTTTGTCTGTTAATAAAGTATTAGTGTTATATTATTTAATTAATAATATTAAAAAAAAATTGCAATATAAATACACTATAAAGCATGTAGCCGGAAATGAAATGTTACACTATTTCTAATCAATTTATATTTTTTATGATTCTATTGTTTTTTTTTATCCGAAATACTGCAATTGCGCTAAATAAAATGTTTTAACTCTAATCCTTGCATTGAGACACTTATGGGGAAAAAAATCTACAAAAATGCGATCATATTTAAAATAATTCATTAGAAACTGTGAACTGAAGCTGTTTACATAAAAGTCAACAACAATCACGTGCGTCCTTTAAAATTGTCTGAAACCAAAATGGCACATCCAATAAAACAACTAACTTTGTTGCTAGTATACAATTATCTCAAGCGAAAGCGAGTAAATTGATGTGGGATGAAATAATTGCCGAAGTTCAAACTTTGAGGCTAGTTATGGTTTGTTATACATATATACGTAACTATATATTAACTATATATGTTGCAGTCAAAACTCCTAACCCATCAAAAGTATTATTGACTAGCAAAATCAGTCAAAAATAGGTTGGTCAAAAGTGGTTTTGACTGAACTTTTTTGTTATTAGTACTTTTGACTGGAAATCTTCGGTTAAATATTTAACCATTAGGCAAAAGTAGTTGTAACTGTTATTTTAGTCAAAAGTAATATTGACTAAAGCATACGGCAAAGGTACTTTTACCTGATTTTGCTGGTCAATAGTACTTTTGACTGATTAAGAGTTGTGTAATATATACATACATACTTGTAAATCTAATTAATGCTGTCAACAGTCAAAAATATCATCCCAGATCTATAGAAGATAGTAAATAACTAACAATTATATAGAGTTAGGACACTTAGCGCATCACGATGTACTCAATAAAACAGATTATTTTCCGTTTCACGCTGTATCCCGCTCATAGCATGATAGTCAAATAGAATCTAGTGTTAAAACTCACCATTTCATACGCACCGTCCAATTTACAAAGCAATATATTGAGTAACCAACGAGCTCAACGAAACGGTTTGTCTTTTCACCGGGGTGAAAAAATGAAATATATAATTAATTTACCTTCGCTACGTTTTTAGTTAAAAGCAGAAACAACCTTAACTATCGCGTTCTGTCTAGATTACTTTATAATTAGCGACCTGCCCGCGGCTTTGGCCGCTATAATAATTATATTTAATTTATTAATCTCAATTACTTTCTGGTACTTTCTAGTAAGACAACATCTTGATATTAAAACCTAAAAATTCGGCTAAATTAATATAAAAAATTGTAGCAATTTTGTAAAACTAAATATTTTAAATTAACGCTACGTTTTTATTTATCGACATAGTGAAAATCGCATTTGAAACTGGTTAACCGTTTCTGAGATCAGCGCGAAAAAACGCTCAAATATCACTATTTTGGGCCCTACATTAATAAAGGGAAACGATTACGATAAGTAAAAGATTTTTTTTAATATATCTTCCACGTACAGACAGTAATCGGTCACAGACTTCTTATAGGTACTATACTTTAACCAAAATGAACCCCCATCTACATCCAAGCAGTAATGGGACGTAATTAAATATTATATGCTATAAAACGATACATTTACGAGTTATGGGACAGAAATTATGCGATATAATTCGAGTTGAGCTCAAGTGATACAAATGTATTCGATAAGCTCGTTATGCTTTTCCTCATTGAAATATGTATTGTTTCATCTCGTATGACTTATTTAAGATCGTTATATTAAAAATGTGACTGTTTTTTTTTCATTTCTTTACTAGGTAGGCGAGGCGCGGCGTTGAGTTCCGCAGACAGAAAATTCGGCGAAAAGTATAGAAGTGTCACAACATTTGTTTCCCTCTGCCTAATCTGTTAAGCGGAAAAAAGCGTTAAGCTGTACACATATTTATACGTGTGATCGTACACTCGAGGCATATTCAATTTTCTGGCTTAGATAGTATGCGGCGTTAAGTTCCGCCTCAAAATTTTCAAAGATAAAGACAAAAAAAAAACAACTTTATCATAAAGTTTATAATTTACAAAGTCATAATAAATTTTACAATAACTATGTTATTCTAGTATTTATTGTAGGTTTTACATTCATTATAATATTTTTACATTCTTACGTATTAATTCTAAGAAAACATCCTAGTAGGCAATCAATTGTTATCCAATTTAAATGAAAATAAAAAAAAAATATTTAATATATTTTAATCAATATGTATATGTTAATGATCCACTATAGCTGTATACTATCAAAACATTTCTTTTTTCATATAAATGATGTTTAAATTAAGATAAATTATCTTGTTTTAATACTAACTTACTCTAAAGCGGTATACAAAGCATATATAATTTAAATACTATAATAAAGTGGGGCAAAATGCTACTGAAGACAAATCAGTAATATCATAATGAC
>DWMZ01005098.1:0-11200 GCA_018249855.1 Eueides tales michaeli | reverse complement strand
CGGAATTATTTTATAAATAAACATATTATATGTGTTTCTTTTGTTTGTTTTAAACTATTAATTTTTAATTATTTGTGAATGTTTGAAATGAGACTTGATTGGATTGTTTAATATTTTATATAATTTGTAGAATGTCTGTGAATAATATATTCTGTTCGTATCGGTAATAAAATTAAAATAAAATTTAAAAAATACAACAAATGAATAATATTTATTTTTTTTCATTTCTTCGCACTGGCAAAGAGACAAAGCGCGGCATTGATGTTGGCGCTGTTCTGCCACTCAACTCGCAATGCGGCGGAAATATAAAATAATTCGGCGGAAACTGGATATCGGAATAGAGTCTTAACACCAGGTTCCCAGGTTCCCTCTGCCCACCCTGCCGTGTGCGGGATACAGCGTGAAGCTGAAAGAAAAAAAGAAAAAATATATATTAATCTTTGAAATTATAAGCTCGAAATTATACAAATCGTTTATTTGTACAACCGTAAGTGACCACTGAGATATAAATACGGGAAAAACGATCCTAAAGGTAAAGCTTTAAAGTTTTTATAAAATATCCAAATTAGCTTCGGAATCAGAAATGAACATGTGTATGTATGTATGTATGTATTACAAAACATAAAATATAGCTGTTTCTTACAATTTACTTACTTAGAAGAGGATAAAAACAATATGAAATAATAAATACAGTATTTAATTTTTTAAAACAAATCGGTGTCGTGGCGCAGGGCTTGTGCCTTCGTGTGACTGTAAATGCGACAGGTGGGTCGAGCCCCACTCGAAGATATGAATTATTTAATATTTTCTATTTAAATATATATATTTTTCATTTATTCACTTTGGTAACAAGGCAAAACGCAGCGTTAAGCTCCGCCACTCAACATGCAATACCTCAATTGCGGCCAAAAATGGAGAACGGAACGGATTGTCTTAATACTAGGTTGTTCAAGTTTATTTTTACTATTTTTAAAGTGTTATTCCACACTTAGGAAAGAAAAATACTAAATTTAAATACGTATGAAAATTTGGACGAAACAGAATTTGAACCTGCGCCTCTTGAAAACCGTTCAAGCGCTCTGACCACTAAGCCATCCATCCTCACCAAGCTCCGTCGAAACGTTATACGCTTGTTACAACTTATCAGGTCAGAGCGCTTGAACGGTTTTCAAGAGGCGCAGGTTCAAATCCTGCTTTGTCCACATTTTTATACGTTTTTAAATTTTGTTTTGTTCAAGTTTATTCTGCCTACCCTTCTTTGCGCGGAAACGTGGAGCTAAGTAAGCGAGTATTATCACTAAAAATAATTTAAATATAATTATTAACCCGAGTTAAGATCCCACAATCCTTGTGTCTCCATTCACCCCACTGCGCTTGGCCTCGTATTTGTTTATCTAATTGAAACTTGACTTGTCAAGTGTAACTCATGTCAGTCGAGTGTGTAAATGTTTGCTCGCGTATTAGTGGAGTGTTTGGTTACAACAGGACGCCGGTTAAGATATTTTAGATGTTGATTCTAGTTATTTGCACGCATCACGCTGTATCCCGCTTACAGCAGGCAGGGCAGGATCGGAACATTGTGTTAAGCCACTCGACCTTCATCCAAAGACTAGTCACTTATTCAAAATTTCCAAGATATTTTTGTTTACCGTCACACGCTGTCCCATTGTATCGCGTCAAAGGCAACGGACGGCTATTAAGAGTCCGAAATACTGTAGGAGGATCACATTGAAAGACTTTAAAAAAAATGCAATAACGTCATCAATTCCCAGATTACATTAGCAAGAATATACAGGAACCTGACAGGACCTGTTGAATAATTTAATATATTATTTATTCCATTTTATAAAAATAATGCTGCTCACTCTGGTAACAAGAGGTCGGCATTGAGTTCCGTTGCTCAACACACAACTCAAATTTACCAAAATGGAGCATAATTATGTCTTAACCCTATGTTCCCAAGTTCCTCTACCTACCCGGCCATGCGCGGGGAACATATACAAAAAAAATTAAATATTCTGAAACTGCCTTCTCAACTTCTACATTAGATACGTACAAAATAAAAGCATAAAGTCTGTCTGTCCGTGATTTATGATCGTTCGGGGGAGATTCGCCATACTTCCACGTGTCATTTGATTCTCGAGATATCTATAATAGGTTTATTGACTGATGTATCTTCTATTGGGAGATGCTGTTTTATTATATTTTTAACTCCCGACGCAAAAATAGGGGTGTTTTGTGTTTAACCTGTTTGTCTGTTGCACCGTACTTTATGAATTCTTTTTTCAGCTTCACACTGTATCCTACACGTGGAAGGGTAGGTTAAGGATAGGTAGAGGAAACTTGGCAGTGTTAAGACACTCTCCATTCCACTTCCGTTCTTTACTTTCTGCCGAAATTAAGGCATTGATAATTGACGTGGCAGAACTCAACGCCGCGCTTTGCCTTTTTGCCAGAGCTAAGAAATGAAAACATTAAATATTTAGTTTGAAAATATTAAATATTTAATTTCCTCGTGCGTGGGGATCGAACCCACAACCTGTCGTTTGCAGTCACAGTTATACCGCTACGCCACGACAGGCCTCAAAAAAGCTTCTGAATTATTAATTCAATTTGGGATATTTTGATCGGATGGCATGTTCATCGCTCTGGTTGTTAGCTATTAATTTTTTTTAAATCGGATTAGCATTTTAAGATCTACAAGCATTTTGCAAATTGTGCTAGTGATTTTATTTTCAAACTGGCCATATATGATAATATATATATATATATATATATATATATATATATATATATCTGACCATATATGTGTCTGGAGACATTTTCATGGTGTAGCTGACTTTTGACTTGGCGGCGACCTGGCTGATGATCGTATCATAAAAATAAGTTGCAACAACCAATAAGTTGCAAAAGTTCATGTGAACGACCTTAGTTTAACTTATCTCTTAGCTTGCCTTTATTAAAAATATTTTTTTATTTTTTTACAAAATCATTTAAGTGAGAAACTCATGGTGCACTAGACATGACGACGGTTGTGGGTTCAATTCCTTCTAAGGGATATCAGTTACTTACACAATATCAAAAAAATGAGGCAGTGCGTAGCATACAAAGTTTCCTATGAAACAAAGTGTTCTATGATGATAGAGGGCACCTAAGATTAACCTTAGGTTCCCTCTGCCACCCCTACTACATGCGGGATATAACGTGAAGCTACAATAAACACCCTATATAAAACAAGAAGGAAACGCATTAACAAAAGTGAATAAACCAAAAGAGATTTGAACGCACTCCAATAAACAAAGTTATTATATGTTTCATAATAAATATAAGCCGCTCGTAACGACACAGTCTCGTCCCCGCGATGTAACTAACCACTCAGTTTGATTGGCCAAAGGAATGTACTCACATCCATCATACTTTACTGTTGTCGAATTTATTACTGTGCTTGTGGGGATTACAGCTTTTCATTTGAGGAATTAAATTAGCTGTATTTGGTTAAGTGTTATAGACAATTATTAAGTTAAAAGCCTTAGTCAACACTTTCTTGAAAAGTATGTGAAAAGTTTGTGTGGAAATATGAAAAAATAAAGACAAAAAAATATTTAAAATGATATCTGTACACGTTTGTTAGCTTCACACCGTATCTTGCTTTGGGAACCAAACCACCGTGGCTTCACCAATCGTACCAATTTTAGGATTGTATATCGACGGACGCAATACCTATATATTTTGCATTTATTTATTTTGTATGAAATGAACTACAAATATAACTAAAAGAATATTTTTTTAATGTATTATTTATATATTTGTTTTCTATGTGTTGAAATTTCTCATTTTGTACCAAATTTCATAATTGTACCAACGAAAATTTCCCAATGAGGTTTTGATTCCGCTGTTAATTTCATATAAATTGCAGCAAAAACGTTTTATAAATAAATATTCGTATCTTTTTTTAATTGAACTTAGAAGCTTGACTTTTCCTGATTTTTAAGGACCGTAGACTTTTATATATTTGATATTAATTTCGACTTGAATTTCCACGTAATGTCGAGATACAAGACCTTGACAGACGAACAGACAGGAGACGAAGTAAGTCTAAATGGGAACCGTTTTTATTTATAAAAATAGAACAATTGATAACGGGAGAGTCTTTTGAAGTCATAAAAAATATATTTATAACAAGTGACCCGCCGCGGCTTCGCCCGACAGAATTACAGTCGTTTATTTACTAATTTCAAGTACTTTTTTTGTTCTAATAATAATATAAATATCAATATAATTAACATTGAAAACTTCAATTTAAGCTAAATGAACTAAGTATTTTCAATTGACATGACTTTTATGAGGAGGGATGTTAAATAGAAAAAAAATTAAGATTTTTTTTTGGGCCCTATTGACAAACGTCTCTTATAAGATGTTATTCAATATATCTTCCATGTACAGACAGAGATCAGTTACCAATTTAGTATAAGTTTGTATATTATACATATTTATTGTAATTCAGATCTTTATGTAACAACAGTATAGCAAGGAAGTGGAACACAATTATTAATTTAAAATTCACGCACAGCGGCTATAGAAAAACCCACAATTGTTCCTGAGATCAACGCGTCCAACCACATACACTACAGCTTTATTATATCAGACACAACTGAATCAAAACATAAATAAAAAAAACACATAAATTATAAATAAAAATATATCGATACGATATCATCTTAGTAATTTAATTGTGTCTATAAAATCGATTTACAACGCTCGACTCGAGTCGACTCCGTGGGGATGGGGTGAAAGGGGACGGGGAGGGGGGACATTAGATAACTATCTGCTTGTTGTGAAAAACTTTGATATTTATGCTTGTAAGGGGACGTCTTATATAAAGTAGTAGCTGAAATATTGTCTTATGCGATGTAAAATTTGACATCTGAAGATAATTTCATTTCCATACATTATAAGTATATATAATAATATATAGAGCGTAGCCTGTTCTGTAACATGTTATTTTTGTAAATAAAATTGTAAATAAGTAATTAATTTCCATAAAAGTTCTCTCTCAATACTTTTTAAAATACAACTTCATACTCGAAATGCCAAACAACTATAATATTTACAAGTTTTTTTTTAAATCTTGAAAACGCTTAACGCTAATGCTACATTTAAAATTTTATGTAAAAGGGTAAAATGGGGGTTCCGTTTTATTTTTTCAATATAGAATCCTATAAAATGAAGTTATCTATATCATTAGGCTGTTTCTCAAGAACTGAATATATAAATAGTTAAAAATTTTGTAATTGATGTATTTTTGTTGCCAAATTATATTACGGTATCTGTCGTGCGAGTCCAACTTGCACTTGGCTGGTTTTTTCTTATAAATATAAAAATAACGGAAAACAATATTTTTTTATTTAAGGTCCAACACTAAAACTAGACTTCTATAACTAAGCAATATTTAAGAAATTAAAAAAAGAACGTAACTACCCACAATTAAATAACAAATTTCCTCTAAACTTCCAACAACCAACTCTGTCTTTTTTTTGCTTCACGCTGTATTCCGAACGAGGCAGGGTAGGCAGAGGGAACCCGAGAATCTAGTGTCAAGACACTCCGTTCCACTTCCGTTCCCCAATTTCCGCCGAATTTGGGGCATTGCGTGTTGTGTGGCGGAACTCAACGCCGCGCTTTGGCTTATTACCAGAGCGAAGCAATGAAACATTAAATATTTAAATTGAAAATATTAAATACTAGCTGTTACCCGCGACTTCGTCCGCGTTCGCTATTTTGGTCATAATCAAAATCAAAATCAAAATCATAAAAATAGTTATATTCTGTTGCGGACTTTTATTTAGAACTATTTAAGATAAATTATCCTACAGTAATTATCTTTGTGTAACTCCAACGATAATTTTTTTTTCTTAAAAATCGGTCTTCGATTAATCTGAGGAACATACGTATTAAGAGTCTCCTCCTTTTTTGAAGTCGTTTAATAAAATGAGATGATAGTCAGATACAGATCTCCTAATTGCGTTATTATACGAAAAAACCGCATCTGTGCCTTTCAAATTTGAGGTTTGTCCTCGATTTCTCCAGGATTCCATCATCAGATCCTGGTCTCCTTACCATGGGGACCAATTGTAAAATATACCCTCTCGAACAAAAAAGAATTTTGAAAATTGGTCCACCCATCTTCGAGTAATCGGGGAACATACATAAAAGAACCTCCTTTTTTATGTCGGTTAAAATCCTTATAAATTTTAACTTATTATGTTATTCTAATATCTAAGCTATATTACTGCAAAGTTTCATGAAAATCCGTTCAGTAGTTTTTACGTAAAAGAGTAACAAACATACACACATCCGTACAAACTTTCACATTTATAATATTAGTAAGATTTCATTTCCTCGAGCGGGGATCGAACCCACAACCTGTCGGTTACAGTCACACGCTTGTGCCTGCGCCACGACACGCCTCACCTACATCAAAATAAAAGCTTTTTTGCTTATCAATAATAAAATAACTTTTATTTTGATATAGATGATGAATAAATACAAAAAACTGTATACAATTAAATCTCTTTGTGTTTTAACAAATAGAAACAATGACGTCACAACTAGCAATAACCATTACAAAACAAAACGCGTAGAGAAACGCAACACTTGTTTACAACACAATGGGGGGACGAGAGATTAAGCAATTATATAATTATGGTTTCTTTTGTGTGACGGCGTCGTAAAATTAATTAGAACGACTACGTTAGTGAGGATACAGACGTCGCCGCTTTCGTAAATATGTAAAAAGTGTGGCTTTAAATCGTTTTGTGGCGTCATTTTTGGTATTCTCGTTGCTGAGTGGGTGTTTGGGTGGATTTTTTTTTTTTTGGGAGAATATAGATGTACTTTTATAGGAACGGAGGTGGTTCAATGAGAATGGAGAGTCACAACACTAGGTTTACAAGTACCATTGGCGTTATGTTGTTTAAAATGTGACATTTACATATGTTTTTATATTTCTATATTAATACTAGTGACCTACCCGCAGCTTTTTCCGCTTGAATTAGACTATTTTATATACTAATCTCAATTACTTTTATGTTTCTACATTGACAATATGCATATATTGAGACCAAAAGCTTGAGTTGCATGCATTAAAAAAAAATTGCGAAATTTAATATTTTAAAATGATTTAACTTTTTTTTTATTTTTTTACCCGATTTAAATAAAACATACGCCAAATGTTATGTGAAGGTAGTCAAAATATAACAGTCAACGCTGCATTTAAATCTGGTTATTTTTTTTTTGAGATAAGCACGTACAAACGCACAGACAAGCCGACAAAGAATTTAGGAATAGCTATTTTGGACACCATCACTTTAATAAACGTCCACTAAACCGTTATCTAACGCCGTAACGCGTTACGTAACAAATATGTTTCTCCATTCTCCTATAAGAAGTTATAACATAAAAAAAACATAACCAAAATCGTATACAATGCATATACATTAACTAGAGTGGCCTTCACAAGTCGTCCCCTCTCGTTACAAACATTAACAACTGTACTAGCGAGGCGGGGGTCGCGGGGGGTCGCGGGGGGTCGCGGGATGTCGCGGGGGGTCGCGGGGGTCGCGAGTTAACTCGACGCTTTATTTATCCTCTGTGGTTAATTTCTTTATGAAATGATTAATAGATGATAAAAAATAAGAGGTTTTTTTACGAGCGACAAAGTGTCGCACATTCGTCCTACGAAATTAATATCAAATGTTCAGATCTATGGTGCGTGTGAGTATAGAAAAAATTAAGCTTTTATGTCAACCAAATAAAAACATACAAGGTATTTTGTATGAAATTCACCGCGTAATCAAAATCTACAAGAAAATATCTCATTAAGGTAAAAAAATTAAAAATTGAAAGTTTATACATATTTCATAGAAAAAGATCATTACAAACCTATATATGTAGCTCATTTCATACGAAACGAATGCAAACACACGCAAATGTGAGTTGTTAAACTTTTGTGAATTGCACTGCAATTCTAAAATCGACACAGAACTTTCTATGTGCAAGTCTAACACGCACTTGACAGGTCATGTGCGGGAACGAGCGTGAATATAAAAATATATTATATTATAGACCAATTATATACATATCATATATAGCATATAGCAGATCCCAGAAAGGTCCATTATCCAACACGTAATCTATATAATAACCCTGTGACTGATCTCTGTCTGTACATAGAAGATATATTAAATAATATCTTATAGGAGAAGTTTTTTTTATGTAATGCTTAAATTTTTTGTCTGTTTGTCTGTGCGCTTGTAAGCGCTAAACTCAGAAATAGCTGACCAATTTGAATGCAGCTTTGTTACATTATGGCAACTTTTATTCAACTGTTAGTGTTTTGTTTTATTTAAATGAGTTTATAAATAGAGGCTTGTCTTGGCGCAGCGGCACAAGCGTGTGACTGTTCAACCGACAGGTTCTGGGTTCGATCCCCACTCGAGGAAATGAAATATTTAATATTTTCAATTTAAATATTTAATGTTTCATTTGTTCGCTCTGGTAATAAGGCAAAGCGCGGCGTTGAGTTCTGCCACTCAACACGCAATGTCTCAAATTCGGCGGAAAGTGGAGAATGGAAGTGGAACAGAGTTCCCGGGTTCCCTCTGCCTACTCTGCCTAGTGCGGGATACAGCGTAAAGCTAAATAAAAATAAAAATAAATAAATAAAAAGGTTACGTCAATTTAAAATATTTATTATTTTTTTACTCATTTATCTGAAATTTCAGTTTTCCATGTATGTATATTGTCTTAAAAATAGATAATGTTATTAGAACAAGTAAGTAATTGAGATTAGTTAATAGAGTAATTCAAGCGGGCGAAGCCGCTGGCTGGCTTCGTGTTAACTGACGGTACTTAACGCCGCGTTTTGTCATTTCACATGACAGCAATTGAATAAGATACTTAATCATAAAAAAAGACTAATACAAAATAATTTAGGGTACATTCTTTTACAATTACTTTCTTTGGCTCCGAAGAACGAATCAATCAAACCAACAATGGCCGGTGACTTGCGCTTCCACTTCCACGGCCAGCAGAATGACAGACAGACATTCAATATTTATATATACATAGTAAACTTCACTATAAAAGATATCGCAAGATCACTCGCGGCGAAGACAAATTGATGTTTAGTTAGGGTGACTATACTTACTTACTTTTTGTTTGTTTTTTTTTATGGATAAGACACGGCAAACGAGCGTGCGGGTCACTTGATGGTAAGTGATCACCGCCGTCCACGGCCCCGTGTAGCACCAGAGGAGCTACAGGAGCGTTGCCGGTCTGTAAGGTGGATGGGCACCGGGGCCCGGCATTACCCAACGCGAAACGCAGTGAGCAAGGTCACTACTTAACGCCGGTTTTAAATGTCGGGGGTGGTAACAATCCGGTCGAGTCTGCCCATGCGTGTTGTCATTGCTGACAACGTGACTCTCCCACGCGTACTTTAGTCACCTCTTACGACACCATCAATATCAGGGTGATCCTATTCTAAGCCGGGATCACACGGCGAAGTTATATTTATAAGTACACGTACGAAAAATAACCAGTGGAAAGTTTTAGGTTCCCAAGTTCCCTCTGTCTAACCTGCCATGCAACCTGAAAAAAAAAACAAAAAATATATATATTTTATTTGTTTATTTCAAAATTTCAGGATATGAACCCGTGACCTATGAAAAAGGGAGAGTAAGCTTGTTTTTTTTTTAATTTCGATTGTACGTAAAGTATGGAAAGCTCGTTTTGTCATTGTCAACCTATAAAATTCATTTTTTATTGAGTGCCTGATACATAATACAAACGATATTTCTGGATACATTAAAAAGATGTTTGACAAATAGTAGATGTTTGATTATGTCGAAAATATGGCGAAAAATGGAGAAAGGAGTGTCTTAACACTAGGTTAACCTCTATTATAAACGGGCGTGAAACATTTTTTTACCAATCGTGTTTTTTTATCTAAAGCCACCGAAATTGTAGTCACCTCACGACTTTTCTCCACGCGTCGCCGGAACAGCGCCGTCGGAAGTTGCGATCTGTTGCGATGTATTTTTTTTATGTTGCACTTTTGTAACATCCGCCCATTGATTTGCCTCCCCCTTATTTATGTATTACGAAAATTGTACTGTATATAGACTGAGGCCTGTCGTGGCGCAGCGGCACAAGCGTGTGACTGTAACCGACAGGTTGTGGGTTCGATCCCCACTCGAGGAAATGAAATATTTAATATTTTCAATTTAAATATTTAATGTTTCATTTCTTCGCTCTGGTAATAAGGCAAAAGCGCGGCGTTGAGTTTCGCCACTCGACACGCAATGCCTCAAATTCGGCGGAAAGTGGTGAACGGAAGTGGAACGGAGTGTCTTGACACTAGGTTCCCAAGTTCTCTCTGCCTACCCTGCCATGTGCGGGGTACAGCGTGAAGCTGAGTGAGTGAGTACTGTATATACAACATATACTAGTGACACAGACGCGGCTTCGCCCGCTTAACATTATAGTTAAGTACTTATATAAATTATGACTTATGTATATGTTATTCTGACTAAAGTACCTACTGCAAAGTTTTTTCTAAAGCTGTTCACCAGTTTTTTCCTAAAAGTGAAATATACATCCATCCACTAACTTTCACATTTATTATATTAGTGAGACATACTAGCGAGTGACTATACTTTTACCTTTCAAAAGATATATTTGTCTAAATGTTATATTTTTTCTAATGTTTCAGAGTTTATTTTGTATTACTAGCACTTCTGGGATGGGCACAAGTCCAGGTACTGGACTACAATGGACACAAATCTAAGTACTGTTTGATTCCCATAAGGCAGTTTGAAATAATTATCATCTTCTCACTGTACTGCTAAGACAAAACGCGGATTTAACTTCCGCAATTCTCGCAACACGTAATGTCTCAAAATTTGTCGGTGGTGTACGTAGTGTCTTAACACTCATTTCACTCTGTCTAGTCCGCTATTCGCGGGATACAGCGTGAAACCAACAAAATAAAGACTATAAAAAAAAAAAAAAAAAAAAAAGAGACATGTCCCGCTGAGTTTCTTTCGCCGGTTCTTCTCAGGTCTGAGGCAGTAACTTTAGTGAACTGGTGGTAAATTTTTTTTTTGACGTTCAAAAAACGAAGCTTGTAACTTCTTAT
>DWMZ01005097.1:0-11200 GCA_018249855.1 Eueides tales michaeli | reverse complement strand
CCGTATGTCTGCGGGGTTTAACTGTGGCGCAACCGGCGCTCCTGACGCCGTTGCTGGACCGCGTGGCCGACGCGTTAGATGTGCCGCGTTCAACGCCGCATCGGATTTCTGGTAGGTTATGCTATGTATAAATACTTTTGTATTCTTATGTGTAACTGATTTTTAGTAGAGGTAATTGTATATGTTGAAAATATAGCGTTATTCACATTTTAAAAGAGTGGTATGTATTTTTTATATTTTACAAAATAATTTATACATACATTATAGGCAATATATATTTCCCTGTCGTTTCACAGGAGCACTAGCGTGCAACTGTACACGTGACAGATTGTGGGTTCGATGTTCGAACTCGCGGATATGAATTATTTAACATTTTCATTTCTAGCAAGGCAATTCATTTCGGGCAAGGCAAAGCGCGGCGTTGAGTACTGCTACGCAATGCCTCGAATTCGGCGGAAAGTAAGACAGAACGGAGTGCCTTAACATTAGGTCCCTAAGTTACCATGCCACCTGTGGGAAATAGTAATAAACTAATAGAATAATACAAATAAATATTTCCATCTAGTTTATATGACTTAAGTCTACGCAAGCAACATATTTTTAAATGTTGTGGATATCAAAATTCAATCAAATAATTATTATATCTACAAAAATAATATTCCATAATTAATTATAAAGATATAATGTTTATTACATAAACTTGAACACAGGTTACTCAGCGGCTTTAGCAGCAATTCTAGGCGCGGTACAATCTTCCCCGCTAGGCGTGCCGCATGGTCGCGGCAAAGTGGCGTTTAACGCCGCGGAACAGTTATTGCGGTCGGCGGGACAGAGCAGCCGCCTTACTGCAGCGAGGACTAACGCCGGGTGGTTAATTGTTGGCGCTATATGTACTTTGGGTTAGTTTGTTTGTCTCTTTTTAACTGTTTTTGTGCATGATAATTTCAGAAATGGATTAACCAATTTAAACGAAGTTTTCGCAATTGTATTTTGGTAAAAGTCTCTTTTAAACTTTGTGTTTGTTTGTATAAATAAAAAATATTTCAGTTATTAAGTTCCATAAAGTTGCAGTTAATTACTTTTTTATTAAATTTCATTTTTTTTACTGAATTCTTCAAGTTCACTTTTCCACATAGTCAAAGTTGAGACATTCACTCACTCAGCTTCACTCTGTATCCCCCACATGGCAGGGTAGACAGAGGAGAACCCTAGGTTCCCAGAGGAACCCTGAGAACCTAGGGTTAAGTCACTTCAATTCCGTTTCCCACTTTCCACTACTAATAATACAAAATTTTATCGTTCAGGAGTGCCAGTAGTGCGAGGGCTGTTGCCACGTATGTTGCTATTGTGGAGGAACAGTTTCCCGCGTTCAGCTAAGGAACTTGAGTCAGAGAAAGCTCGAGGCGATGCGTTTACGTGGCAGGTTAGTATTTAATTATTTTTTTATGTATTTTTAAGGTTACGCTAGTATTTCGTACATAGCGAGATGGTGGATGGTGTTGATAAGAAAATCCGTATGTATACCACTGTCCAATTTTTCAGACATTATGTGGCGGAACTCAACGCTGTGACTTATATATTATTATAAGATTAAAGAAAATAAAAATAATTAATTTCCCCTCGTTGAGAATAAACTGATTAACGGTTACTTCTACAGTCAGATGTTGTGCCATAAGCAAAAAATAGCATCAAAATAAATTAAAGCTATTTATATTATCTTTGTCCAAGATACAAGTTAACAAAAGTAGGGAAGTTTAAATATATGTATTTATATCTTTTTTTGACAATTTATGTTTAATTGATAAACAAATTTTATTTTTTTTTCTTTATAATCATTACAGAAATATATATGTTTTAAATAAACAGGTAACATTAGAAGGCCGAGCTGGAGCACTGTCAGCATTACACAGCCTTCTCATACATTGTCCGTCTTTGGTGAACAATGAAGATACTGCCAAGAGACTAACACAACCTATCGAAGGAGCTATTGCTGTTCTTACTAAGTAATTATAAAAAGTGTATTTTTTATAAACGTTCTTACACTGTGCTCTGTATGTAGGCAGATATTAATTCCGTTCTCTGCTTTCGTGGCTCTTAATGCAGCAAGTAAATGTGAGTAAATAGAATAATGAAAATAATTTCATTACGGAAAATGTGAATTTCATGAGGATCGAGTTTACAATCATCGTATTTGCTAACTGACGATACTCGCCACAAATAATTTTAATTTAGTGTTAAACAATTTGTAAATACTTTAAATTTAACCGCATCTCGGCGAATATAGTAGCGTAGGACGTACTCTAGTTATTCTAGTATTAATGATAATGGCATTTTTAATCTGTTTTTTTCAATATACAGCGTATCAACAGTGATCCGTAACTACGGCGGCTCTCTCAAAGCACCGGCCGCGTTGCTGCGCCTCCGCCTGTACCAGGCGTGCGCGGCGCTGGGGGCCGCGTCCGCGCCCGCCGCGCCGCTGCTGCGCCTGCTGGCCGCCGAGCTCGCGGGCTCCGACCCGTCGGGCGCCAATGTTGCGACTGGTGTGTGGCTTTTTGTTATATGGAAACTAAGGGAAAATGCTTCACATTTTATTATTAATTACTTTCTGTGACAATGGAAACGAGTAACTAAAAAACGTTTATCAATTGATAGCCCAGGTGAAGATGGTAGAAGAATCAACTAGCGCTTAAGTTATAATATTATCATGACTGTTTAGACTTGTTGTTATATTACAGTCTAATCATACAAAATATTCGCATATATTGTAGAGTATGTGTGGTATTCTGATGGATTACCTACATTACTGTAAATCTTTTTAGTAGTTTTTATGGAACAATATATATATATATATATATATATATATATATATATATATATATATATATATATATATATATATATATATATATATCCTCACCAACTTCCACAATATTTTTTTTCGAGCTTCACGCTATATCCCGCACATGGCACGATAGGTAGAGAGAACTCTCGAACCTTAAGATACGTCGTTTCGTTCCCCACCTTCTGCTGTATTTGAGGCATTGCATGTGAGTATCGGAACTCAACGCCGCGCTTTGCCTACCAGAGCGAAAAAATTAAAATATTAAATAGTCATTTTATTTTATATAATAATATTTTGAAGTAAATTTTACATTATTCTATTGAACAGGTATGCTAAGAAGTGCAATGCACCCACGTGATACCATACTGTTGGGCGAAGAAGGATGGATATATGACACAGATCACTCCGAGATAGAAGAACAGGTAATTGCTGATTAAATATCTAATATATTAAAGATAATTTTTTTAATTTTTTAATTTTTAGTAAAGTACCGAAATTGTAATAAAAAATGGAATTTTGTTTAAAAATAAGTGCAGAATATCCACAGTGATGCAATGACAATCATGAGACTTTCTACTCGGGACAATATATTATTTAGTGTTAGTTTTTTCCTCACTCTGGTGCCAAGGCAAAATACATACACACGGAAAAAGAGTAACGGAATATGTTACCACTAGGTTTCCCCTACATACCCCGCTATATACGTACCTGTTAGCTACATTGTGAAGCTTAAAAAGAGAAATAAATATTCTCCGTTCTAACAAATAAAGTCACTTATCTATCAGAATCAGTATTTTTAAAACATGTAGTATCTTGAAAAAAATAATATTAACATTAGGTTTGTGAGAAGCTGTGTTTTTAAACTATAAATTAATATATTTAAAAATAGTAAAATATTTAATAAATTGCATTATCTCTTGACAAATGATAATTCTAAAGAATTGTCTTTGGCTAGCAGAAATTTGTGAAAATCTCCCTACAGAGATTCTAACAACGTACATAAATCGTAACAAGCGTATAAGAATTTCGACGTAGCTAGGTTAGAACGAACTACTTAATTCGTCAGAGCGCTTGGACTTCCACTTGGCATGACTTGGTTTCCAGGAGGCGCGGGTTCAAATCCTGCTTGCTACGTTCAAATTTTTATACGTTTTTAAATTTAGAAGTTTTCTTTCCTAAGTGTGGAATAACATTTTAAAAATAGCAAAAACGTAAATGATTATACTTGGCAGTTAATATCTCCCCTGAGCGCGAGTGGGTCGGGCGCGCTGGAGCACGACCCGTGCTGCCTGTACCGCAAGTCGCGCGGCGCGCAGCCGCTGGGCGTGGCCGTCATCGACGCCTCCGTAGTGCTCTTCCCGCATATATTTGCTAGGGCGGCTAATAAACACAGGTCAGTATTATACTTGCGGTATAAAATTAATAAAATTATCCTGTTTCTTACACCAGTTCTTCTCAGGTCTGAGGTATTAAGTGTAGTGAACCGGTGGTTAATTGTGTGACGTTCATAAAATGAAACTTGTATCTTCTTATTTTGAATAAAATGTATTTGATATAAACGGTTTCTTGGGAGTTAATTTGAGCGTAAACGCAATAGCTGTGGTATTGATTTTTATCTTTCGGAATTATTTTAAAATAATAATAAAGGGTAAGTGTATATTATAGATAATGTCAATGCCAATAGTGAATGAGAAATGCTTATTGAATATTAGTTACTATGAAATTATTTTGAACACTTTACAGTAATCCAGTCTGATTACGGATAGAATAAAATAGAACTCATTCATCTTTAAATTAAATTCTAAACTAAAATTAAAAATTGCTTAAAATTAAGAAAACACAACTATATCTATATTGGTATTTAATATATAAATATGTTTTATTTAATTGGCTTACTATGAAATAATTTGTTTTTTAGACAACAGATGCTAGAACACTTTGTAGAATGCATCAAAATGTCCAAGGGAACACGTCAAGAAGCGATACAGATAAATGTATATACGGCCTTATTGCTCGCACTGCGCACTCTTGCCGAATTGAAGAGTTCTTTGGGACAAGATGCTGTTAAAACTATTGCTACTGATCTTATTATTGTAAGTAACATTTGTGTATATATAGTAAAATTATAAAGATTTTATTTGGATTGAACATAAATTATGGTTACTAGGCTATCGTTGTATCGTGTTAGAGTCATTAATACGATAAAGAATAGCATGCCGAGTTTGTAACACAGTGTCAAATTTGAACAGTGAAAATAGTGTGAGAGAACTAAGTATCAAGTCTAGTATATTGTCTTTATAATAGGTTATCTTTGTCTACTTTGTTGTTTGGGGAACTGTGTGAATCTACTGTTTACCAACTAAAATAATAGAATTTTAGTATATACTATATTTGCTTATTTGTAAAAACTAATCAATTCTCAATTATATTATTTACTTGGTCCAGGCGGGTCTATCGGCAAACAGCGCTACCGTACGTGCAGCGGCCGCCTCCTGTGCCGGTCGTCTGTCCAGCTGCATCACGGAAACAGAGAGCCAAGCGCTCAGCGACCGCGTTATAGCGCTTGCCCGTACGTCCGCTAACCGTCCAGCGCGTGCAGCGGCCGCAGCGGCTGTCGGGGCCGTGCAGAGAGCGAGGGGTGCTGCGTCAAGCGCTGCAGCGCTGCCTGTGTTGAGAGCGCTTGCGCAGGATACGGCAGCTATTGAAGTGCAGGTATGCAAATTATTTTATAATGTTATAACATGAATGTATCGAGAGGCTTAAAGTAAGCTGCAAGTGGGGAACGGAAGTGTCTTAAGGGGAAAAGTTACCTCTGCTTACCAAAAATAAAATAAAAAAAATTTATAATTTGTAAATTTATAATTTGTAAAAAACTTTTTTGTGCATCATTAAATTTATTAAATATGAAAATAATGATACAACATCACACAGACATCTTATCCAATATTGAAATAATGAAAATTAAAAGCACTTTCAAGCCATGTAACACACATAAGGGGCCGTCCATTAACCACGTGATGTTTTTTTTTCGAATTTTTTAACCCCCCATACCCAAAAACGCGTGCATTATTTTTAGTACATTTCATTAAAATCTAACTATTGTAACTGTTCTTCTAACTCAACTTTTTCATAATTTGGCGATAATTCAATTTAACTCGATGAACTGAGGCAGAAAATACATATAATAGTACTTCAAAAGTTTATACATGTATGTGTGTCCATATTTCCACAGCTTCATTTTGAAATAACTATTGAACGCGTAAATAAATCGATTTCTGTAAAATGCACCTTAAAGCTGATAAAATTAGCTTCAAATTAAATATAATTATAAGCAAAAAAATATCAGTTCTGTGATCATTATCAGAATAATAGTGAAATTTTACTCTTGAACTACGCGTTTGACGAAAAAATGAATACACGTGATATCTTATTGTACCCCCCCTACCCCCACTTTTGTAATATCGTGATTTTTACTGAATCCCCTCCCCCTCCCTTTCGAACCTCAAGTGATTAATGGACGGCTCCTAACCCATAGTGTTTAGAACAATAAGAATTTTCAAATTTATTATATTACTTTCAGGTGTGGTCCCTACACGCTCTCTCAGTACTAGTAGACGCATCAGGACCCATGTTCCGAGGCCACGTGGAATCAACTTTGAACCTTGTACTGAAACTGCTGTTCAACGCCCCACCGTGCTCAGATGAACTACACCGCAGTATTGGGCGGTTGTTGGCCGCTCTCATTACCGTTGTTGGGCCTGAGTTGCAATGTGAGTAAAGTATATTGATCATATATATTGAGGCCGGTCATGGCGCAGGATGTAAACGCGATAAGTTGGGTATTCGGTCACCACTCAAGAAACTAAATATTTATAATATTAATTTCTTTGCTTTTGTAACAAGGCCAGGCGCGGTGCTTAGTTCGGCCACTCAACATGCAATGCCTTAAATTCGGCTGACAAAATCCAGCCATAAATTACTTTATAATATAAATCCTTTACTTTCTGCCTTTGCGGTGAATAGAAATAAGTACAATGGGAAGCCAAAAGATCTTATTTTGTTAAAATATGATAACTGTTAATATTTACTTACTTTATTATTTACTGTAATATTATAGTGTTGGCACAGGAACTTCTGTATACATCCAAAAATAGTAAATAATATAGAATAATAATAACACTTTCGATTTTCGCTTTACGTGACATTTAACAATTTAATTTCCAGCCTGCGGTTGCAACGCAGTAGGTCGTTTCATATGCGCGTGCGCCGCTCTACGCGAGCTGGGTGCGGGCGCGGGGGACTCTACAGGGTGCTTGCAACAGCTGCACATGTTCGCACCCAATCATATTAACTTGCACGTGCTCGTGCCGCAACTGTGTGTGAGTTGTGTTTTTATTTGATTTATTGTATATAGGTGTTTACTTTTATTTAATTTAAATGTTTTAAGGCCGTCGGGGCACAGTGTCTGGTTTTAAACTGGTTGAATTATTTTCATTTTTTAATCTCGACTACTTACAAGACAAGCGTGGTCTGCTACTGAATACGCAATCCCTCGTAATTTGGGCGATGTATAGAAAACGAATATTCTTTACATTTGATTTCTGTATCCTGATATATGCAAAATAAGCCGTGAAGCTAAAAAAAAATGTTAATCCAGTAATTTAGATTTTTAAAAAGGTTCTGACTTTTTGCTACTTTTTTATTTACATTTACATGACGAAGTATTATTTTCAAATATATTTCAGAACGCTATATAGTGCTATATATTGGAATGTTTTTGTCATTGTATATGATTACTTCTTTTCCATATATTGGGAAAAGGAGCAATTTTAAAATACTTTTACAATAAAATTAAGAACAAATATTATAACAAATCCTTAACAAAATTTCGACCCAAAAATTTATTAAAATATTTTAAGTATAAATTACAATATTTCAGCGAGATCTTTCCAGCCCAGAATTATCAGTGCGTCGCGCTGCTCTATGTTGTCTTCGACAGTTATCTCAAAAAGACGCGGCCGATGTTTGTAAATATGCAATGATTGCTAAGGACCATGTGCCTGCTAAACCGTATTGTGGTAAGTGAATTCTATTACATGTAGGTATAGCTTATTCTTTACTTTTCTGAAAAAAGTTTTTTCTTTAAGAGAAATTAATTATAAGTTTTATTATGTTTATTATATACATATAGCTACTTGATAGGAATGTACGATTTAGTCGTCAGTGTGTACAAAAGAGTCTAGAGAGTCTAGTATCATTTTTTTATCTAGCAACATTAAATTAATTAGAATGGAATTTAAATTAAATCAATTGGATTTCCTGTATTACAGGTCGCCGATCAATTGTTAACATGTTTTCTAATATATTTTTTTACTAGCTAACCACTTGCGGCTTCGCCCGCTTGAATTACAAAATGTTATTTACCTAACCGATTACCTAGTGTTCTAATACATTATCACTTAAAGGATAATATCTTTACATAAAAAATATTACAGAATAGAAATTTTAATGAAATAAATCAAAATTTTAAATGAACTAAATAATTTAAATTGACACAATTTCATTATTTTCTGACCGATTAAAATAGAACAAACATTAAATGTTGATATAATAGTAATAACTGTATTAAAATTTGCTTAGCCATTTCTGAGATTAACTATATACAAACGCATAAACAAACAGATAAACAGACACAGAAAGAAATATTAAAAAAAAACACTATTTTGGATCCTATTAATCCCCTATAATATTTTAATATATCTTCCATGCACAGACAGTGATCAGTTAAAGATTTATTTGTTATAAGTATAAATAATATATCCCACCCAGGTGTAACAATATCGGACACGGGCCTGTCGGGCGCGCTGTTCGCGTACCTGGACGCGGAGCGCGACGGCGCCGCGCTGTCGCACGCGCGCGACACGCTCGCGTGCTGCCTGCTGGCGGCCGCCGCCGGCGCCTCGCTCAGGGAGTGGCTCGTGTTGGTCAAGAAGGTGCTTACTGTTAGATTAGGTGAGTTGTTTGTTTTGTGTTGTTGTTTTTTCTTTTTGACTTGCTCGTGTTGGCCAAGAAGATGCTTATTATTAGATTGGGTTAGTTGGTTGTTTTGTTTTTTGTTTTTTTCCCCTTTTTTTAGCTTTAGACTGTCTTCCACACTTGGCGTGGTAGTTAGAGGGAATTGCGGAACCTAGTGTTGAGACACTCCGTCCCATATCCCACTTTTTACCGAATTTGAGGCATTGCGTTTCGTGTGGCGGATCTCGATGCGGCGCTTATAAGAGCGAAGAAATAAAAATATTAAATATTTATTTTAAATAAGTAAGGATCGAACACTCAACCTATCGCCTTAACAGTCGTATGACGTACATACTACGAGTTTCAGGATTATTTTTAGTAGTTCTTATTTTGTTTTTAAAACCAATTTAAATTCGGATTGACAAATTATAGTTATATTTATTACATTTATGGTGTCCCACCATGTTTTTTTTATTACATCTAAGGTGTCCCATCATGTATACAAAAAATTATATAACTAAAACATTTCTTTACAATGTAATTAATTTGAATGTTATCTAAAATATAAGAATAATCAGTATTATGGAAAAACTAATTTTAAATTATGATGTATAATAATATATTGCAGAAGATAGTAATAACGCAGACACGGATTTTGATGCGGAAGGCGATGACGATCAAGCGGAGTTTCATGCAGAGAGCGAACAATCCACTCACCCCGCTATACAACCGAGGTGGCCTACGCGAGTATGTATATATATTTTTTTAACTTCACGCTGTATAAATAAAATATTTTGACTCACGTAAATTATATTTACAATTATGCTCCTGTCTCTAATTAGGTATTTGCAATGGAATGTATACAAAAGATAATGGGAGCTTGTGAGGCCACTGGAGATAGCGCCCATTTCGATCTTGTTAAGGCTAAGGAAAAATTGAAGACGGATCCTAATGGTAAAGAATAATAATTTTACTTTACTTATTTGCTATATAATATTAATTTCTATGTCATATCGTACTTATTTGTTGATGACACGTTTTAAATATTTTTTTGTCAAAAAATATGAAATCAACAGCTTAAGCATAAGATAACTATTTTCATTTTATATATTTTTTTATAGACAGTATTCCGTCTGACAGACATTTTAAAAAAGCTATGATGTTAACATTAACTACAACGGTAATATTATTCAATATTGCCGATTTGCCGCTGAAAACATACTTGAGTTATATCTCTTTCTCTCAATTTTTTATAATTTATATAACTATGTTGAATTTCGTAACTTCTAAAGAATGTCTTATAATAGGTTAAATAAATATATATATTTGATAAACGAAACGAATCAAAACGGAGTGCCTTAATACTAGGTTCCCAAGTTCCTTCTGATAAGCGTGAAGTAAGAAATTTATATAAATATTTGACAATAATTCCCGCCCACAGCGGATTACCTCTCGCTCCACCTCTCGGACCTCGTGCGCATGGCGTTCGTGGGCGCCACCGGCGAGTCGGACGCGCTCCGCCTCTGCGGCCTCCGCACCCTGCAGCTGGTCATACAGCAGTACGCGCGCGCGCCCGAACCCGACTTCCCCGGCCACCTCTTGATGGAGCAGTATCAGGCTCAGGTTGGTAAGAATATGTGTATAGTGCGGTTGGTGAGTCGACGTCAAAAGGAAGTTTTGTTTCTTTTAATATTTTATTTTCGGAAAAAAAATGTGTATAGTACGGTCGATTAGTCGAGGCCAAAGGGAAGTAAGTATTGTTTTGTTACTTTTAATATTTTTTTTCTATGAGTGAATTATGGGCAAGTGTTCAGAAAGCTACTATAGGGCTGCACTGTAATTTTCTCAAACATATATAAAATTCTCTCTCAGCTTCACGCTGTATGCCGCACATGGCAGGATAGGCAGAGGGAGCTTAGGAAGCTAGTGTTAAGACACTCCGTTCCACTTCTGGTCCCCGCTTTCCGCCGACTTTGAGGCATTGCGTGTTAAGTGGCGGAACTCAACGCCTCTTTTGCCTTATTACCAGAGCGAAGAAATGAAACATTAAATATTTATATTGAAAATATTAAATATTTCTTTTCTTCGAGTGGGGATCGGACTCACAACCCATCGGTTATAGTCATACGCTCGTGCCACTGCGCCACGACAGGCCTCAAATTTACATATAAATTATAAAATTTATATATAAATTATAAAATTTATATATAAATTATAAAATTTATATATAAATTATAATTTATCTATACTTATAATACATTTATAACCCATCAATTATTAAGAATAAGCCCAAAAATAGTGATATTTAAAATTTATGATTGTGCGTTTAAACATTTGTCTGTG